>VXAZ01000159.1:282935-357096 GCA_013399875.1 Gymnorhina tibicen
AAAAAAAAAAAAAAAACCAGAAAAAAAAAAAAAGAAATAAATAAAGGAATCGACCGAAATCCACCCGGAGCGGGGCTGTTCCTCTTCTCAAAATACAGAAGCTGCTGGAAAGGTAGGAGGGCAGGGGCAGAATATAACGTATTAAAAGATCAATAGCCTACCTGAAATCCGGTCCCTCTCCATTACTACGGGATATATTTAGCATCCGCGTGTCACGGCCGTCCCTTTTTTCGGTGGCGTCCCCTTCTTTCCCCCACTCTCCCTCCCTCCTTGCCTTGCCTCCTCCTCCTCCTCTTCCAAAAAAAGCTCTTTGTCTGGTCTAATTTCTTCAATCTGTTGCAATCATGAATGCATCCAAATTACCACATTTCCATGTGCTGATCATATGTTTGTGCTCCAAACTGAAGTAGCTTTGTCTCTTTGAAATGAAAAAGAAGGGTAAGAGAGAAAGAGAAAGGAGGAAGAAGAAAGGAAAAGGGGGTACATGACCCGAAAAATCCTGTAACTCCCTGAAATACTCCAGCAGGCGCAGGAAAACTGGAAATCCCGAGTCCTCTGTAAAACAGTCTTAAAGCTACAGCGTGCGAGTGTCCAGGGGAACGCTCCAGCCTCCACAGCTCCCTCTTAATATCCACCAGGAGATGCTTAAGGAACTTGGCTCCTCACAATAACAGAGCGAGCAGCTCATCCAGCTTCTCAAATCTCTCCCCACTTCCCCAGCCTTATTTTCCTGCTATTTCCTCTGTCCCCTCCTCCTTCCTTGGCTCCAGCATTTTAAAAGAGCGCAGATCCTGCACGCTCTCCCCCTCTTCTGCCAGGTCTGAAGTTTCGATTCACGCATAAACTATTCGGCTGATGAAGGCTGACTTCACTCCAAGCACAGCATCATGGGCTGCCGCCGCCGCTGCTGCTACCAGGCGGGACCCGAGCGCGGCGTTCCCCGGTCCCGGGCAGCCCCTCGGGGCTTCCCCGCCGGCCCTGGCACCGCTTCTCCCTCCTCCCCACGGCACGGCAGCGAGCAGCAGGATTTCGGAGCCTGCCAGAAGCGATAGTGAAAGTCTCTGCCCCGGGCAGGAGCCCTCGGTCTTCTCCCCGGTGCGGCGGCGGGGTTGAGGTGGGGTTTGAGAGCGGTTTTCCCTCCCTGTGACGCCCGCGCAGGGCACGGGGGAGCAGAGGGAGCGGAGCAGCCCTGCAGAGCCTGGTGCCCGATGCTGCTCTGCCCGGCGGGATGGAGGGATGGATGTGTGGCTGCAGAGATGGGCTGGCCCGCACGGAAACTTCCACTTGGCCGCCGGCCCGGGCAGGCAGCGAGGACACGGCATTAGCACCTCCAGCGGGGCTGCCCGCTGCCCAAACACCCTGCACGGCCCTCCCGAGCCATCCGACACCGATTCCTATCGATAATCACCCAGCCAGATGCAAGGGCACAGCCTCCATCCCCAGAGCTGGCAAGGAAACCATTCAACCCCCATCCCAAGGCAATGCTGGGTGCAAGGCACAGCTGTTCCACAGGCCGGGTGTGCTGACAGGACCCTTATGCGATCAGCACGGTCCACGTGACATTTTTTGCCCCCAAATGCTCACAAGTTCACATGGAAAAACCCGAGTGTGGGGGCTGTGACACAGCCTGGCACTGCTCTCATGCCACGGGCAGAAGGACAGGTCGGTGCCCAGCTGGATGAATAAACCTCCAAGGGAAGACTCCCGGCATTACAGGAGCTGCTGAAACCTTTGGACAGCCTGGGCCTACATTATATCACTTTCCAATATCGAGGGTTTGTCCCGTTCAGCAGCTGATGCAGTATCAGCATCCCCAAACCAGAGGGAGGAACACAGCCAGCACCCAGCCGTGGGGTCAGCAACAGCAGCAACCCCTGCACATCCCAGCAGGCAGCAGAGAGGCAGCCCCAAGACAGCCCAGTCCTTCGGGAAGTTTCTCTCTAATGTCTCTCTCTCCCCCAGCGTGTTATTCCCTGGGCAGAGAAGCTGAGATTCCTTCCCAAATTCCTGCTCATTCGCTGCTTGCTAGCGCAGCTCTGCATGCTCCTGCTGCCAGGGCCCAAGGCACTGGAGGGGACAATAAGCAATATTTTCCCACTGACAGGCTCAAACCACGTTTTTCCTGCCCGAGACCTCAAAGGTGCTGAACACAAAGCAAGGACACGGGGGAGCTGCACAGCCCCACGGAGCACAAACCCCACTGCGCTGCCTCCACCAAGCAGCCTCAGCGCCAAGCTCCTGAGGCTGGAGAGGAAGGGAAAAACCCCGGGGAAGTGTGGAGAAAGGAAGAAGGTGAATGGAAAGGAAGAAGGGATGGGGGCAGCACGCATTTTAGCCTCCAGACTTTAACCCATCAAGACCCAGGCGGTTAGGAAACCACCTGGCACCGTTCCTAGCAGGACAGATCACCGGGAGGCACTCAGGGAAGCGAACCCAAACTGTGGTTAATGCAATTGAACTTGAAATGCATAAAACCCCCCAGGTAGCTGCTCTCATTCAGGCCTGAAGTACTCATGCAAGTTTTAATGGATTCACTTTAAAGGTGCAGCCGTGTGTCTCTGAAGCAGCGCTCACAAAGCACTGACAGATAACAAATAATGGGGTGCCCGTGACGCAGGGAGGGGTACCCCGTGCTGGTGATGTCAACATCGGGGTTTGCTCCCTTCAGAGGTGTGGTTCCAGTGATCCTCACGTTCCAGAGCTGGGGAGTCCCCATTTCTCTTCGTTTTTGAGAAGCTCCTCACGTGCCCGTTCGAATGGGTGTCCGGTGGTCTGGGCACTGTACAAGTCTATTACAAGGACAATATATGTTCCATTTCCTACTACTGCTAAAGGTGGGGGGAAGCCGAGCACACCCAGATTTTAGGAAGAGGACAGAGAACTCAGTCCCCTGGCCAGGGCTGCCTTCTTGGGGTTCAAACACCTCGGGACTGACTTTTGGGAAAGCCACAAGGAGAGGGAAGAGTCAGGAGCAACTTTAGGGAAACCACTACTGTCTGCTGTAAAACCAACCCCAATTTCCACTTGTGAACAACGATCTGACACAAAGCAGGAGCCCTGCTCTGCTGCCACCCCATGCTCACGGGGCTGGCACGGGGTGCACACGCTTTCCCTCACAGCTTCGGACGCTGGCAGCCAGCAGGAAGCACTGCCAGGTGCAGAGAAAGCAAGGAAGGAAATCACAAAAAAAGAAACTCAGCCGAGCCCTGCTCCAGGCTCAGCTCGAGCCTTCTCTCACACACACCTCTGCGAGGCTCACCCAGCAACGCCCCAGCCCTCGGCCAAGCCAGAACCTGCTCGCCGTGCATGAACACAGAGATAAGCAGGGACTGTGGCCACGCACAGAGCCCAGGGCAGCAGTGGGCAGCCAGGAGGGGCTTTAGGGCTATTGACACTGTCCCCAGCCACAGCAGCGGGACAGACACCTGCAGGCATCCAGGTAGATCTTATTTGCTGTTCCTTGTCTGCCTCTCCAGTTTTATGCTGGGGTTATGTTCCTGGGGCGTTTTCACCTGACAGAAGAGCTGTTTCCTTTCCTGCCTGCTTCAGTGCAGTCCCTCAGTCACAGCCGACCACTTCCAACCAGGTTTTAGCACATCAGCCAGGCATCACCTCACAGCCCCAGCCCTGAGCTGGAGAGGGTGAATGCTGCAAGTCCATTCAGGGGTCAGAGGTTGAGGCTGCGCTGGCAAAGGTGCAGGAAGCAGCCAAAGACCTCCAGGACCTGGACAGGCAGGAAAAATGGGGATTCAACTGGTTCTTTCACAAGCTATATCAGCTATCTGCAGCACTGGATATCTGGGAGGAGAGCACAGAGCGGGGACAGTGTGGCAGAGCATTCCTGAATCAAATTATGTTTAGGGAAGCATTTTCACATGAGGAAATGCAGGCCCAAACTCAGTCAAGTGTTACTCCATTATGCTCCCTCTATGCCTTTTACCCCCAGGCTGGACCCAGCCAGCAGTGAGAGTATCTGAGCCTCATGGTTTGCTCCAAGAACCTTTCTTTTACATTTATATGAGCACTGATGATGGGGAAGAAAGAAAATGTTGGCTAAAACTGTCCTTTTCACCTGGAAAAAAAATTAAAACCAAAATGAAAATGAGCTGGCACACACAGACCAGGGCAGCACACACCAGCCCTCCTTCCTCCTCCCATCCATTTCCCCCCTGTTCCTTGGCGAGCAGGGAGCCCCCCTTGCCAGGTGCTGCACTCACACACTGCCACAGCTGTCCTGCTCCTCCAGGGCCCTCAGCTGGAAGTGTGTCCTGTCACTGCCACCAGCCCCAGCAGGGTCCCCTCCACTGCCCCACCAGCACAGGCACCTCGAGTCAGCCACGTCCCAGCACAGCTGTGCCCTCACAGGGCCTGGCTGGGGCTGGCAGAGCTGACAATGAGCACATCTCTCTCTCAGCACTGGTTTACTCTGGAGAACCCGGGATATCTTCCTCCATCCTTCAGAAGGGGAGAAGACAAACAAATGAGAGAAACCCACGCTCCACTGCCATTCCTCTCCCCTCTCTCTGCTGCACCTGATGCCAGGCTCCATTGGAAGGGCTCTCAAGGCTTCCTCCAGAGACGCCTGGTGCTGAGGTGAGAAATAACCTCGCTCAAGGACTGCTGCTCTTATCCTGGCGGAGCCACACTGCACTTCTACATTCCCTTTCCTCGGGGGAACCCTGTGGACCCTGTCAGTACTCATCAACAAATCCGTATCACGCTCCAGTGCGGAAAATTGTTATCTTAAAACACAGTCAGCAGCTGAAGCCCCCAAACATTGCAGAGCGTTAAAGCCCTGGTCACTCCTGAACCACTGATTGTCATTCTACTGTCCCTGGTTTCCTCACAGCAGAGCGCACAGAGCCAGGTGCTGTGGGGAGAGCATCGAGCTCTACCTCCTCACCTCCGACGTTCAGGAGCCTTTGGGGACTCAGCGAGATTGTACACGAGACTGGAGATGGATCAGAGGTGCTGTAAGGAAGCAGGACAAGCAGCCAGTGCTCAGCACATCCCCTCCCCAGCACAGGGCACCCAGCACTGTCCCAGAATTTCTCAGCTGTGCGCTCAGGCACCCAGGCTTCCCCGCTCCCTGCGAGTAACACACAGCTCTGCTGGGAGCACGTGGGAGCCCCACAGGACTCTGCCAGGCAGCTCAGAGTCCACGTGCCAGCATTACACAAGTCCCCTGAGTGTGTCCGTGCAGGAATCAGGCACCTGAGCGGGGAGCAGCCTTTATTGCTTTAACTTCTTGTTGCCCGGAGCTGGGATCACCTGCAGAGCTCGGTCTCCAGGCTGGCTGGGGACCAAGCTGCACCCTTTCGAGGAGAAAGGCCGTGTGTGACGAAGGGGACACGTGTGGAGCGAGGGTTTGTCCCCAGGGAGCCCGGGGGGAGCGGGCGGTGCACGGGGGACGCTTTGGCAGGAGAGCGGCACAGCTGGGGCTGGGGCGGCCGGTTTGGTGCCTCGGACAAAGGGGAATAGAGGCTGCCCGAAGGAATTCAAATGACCTCATCTAAGGACACATCCAGAGCGATGGGGCTGCAACCACAGGCTCCAGTTAACCCCTCAGCTGCTCCGCCGCAGTGAAAGGCACGTCTGTGCTACCAACACAGGATCACAGTGTAATTAGGGTTGGAAAGGAACTCCGAGAGTTCATCGAGCCCAACCATTAGCCCAGCACCGCTGTGTTCACCGCCAAACCGTGTCCTCGAGTGCCACACCCACACGACTTCTGAACACTTCAGGGATGGTGATCCCACACTTCCTCAGGCAGCCTGTTCCAACCTGACCACCCTTCCCATGAATAATTTTTTCCTAATATCCAATCTAAACCACCCCTGGTGCAACTTGAGGATGTTTCACCACACACCAGAGAGGTGCTGACATCACACTGCATGCCCATGCATCCCCCCAGCTTCCAGCTGGACCCCGAGTGCTGCACTCCCAGCCTGGATCCCAGGATGCCAGCGAGAAGCTGCAGACATGCAGGACAAGCTGAAGGGCTGGACCAAGGTTTACAGGAGCTTCCCAAGCTCGGTTTGCTCAGATGCCACGCTGGCACGTGGAGGGCCGCGCTGTGAGTGGCAGTGCCCACGTCCGAGCTGCAGATGTGTGACAGTTCTGACAGCTGTCCCCCGAGGAAAAACCCTTCACACACCTAATGGTTTTTATAGCGCTCTGAACTCGCTTATGTAACAGCCATCATGCACGCTCCAGCGGGGAGCCCCCGGCTCCTGACATTCCTTTTGTTTATCTCCGCTGTTCTGGTTAACCCACGGCCTCACAGAAGCTGCTTTCTACACCCGTCCTCTTACAGACTCCAGGCACAAAGAGAGGAGATGGTCCTCAGGGCAAGGTACTGAGTCAAGAGGTGGAAACAGCAAGATCTGTTGTCACACCTACAGTGAATTTGGAGCATCCCAAATTAGGGAACTCTGCTGAAATCCTGCTGTCCTTGTTAAAGCGATGACTCCAATTTAAACTCTGCCCACAGCTACGTGTGTTCAGCTCTTCCACCCACCTGGCCTCACATCTTTCCATTTCAGTGCCCACGGGGAAGGATCCCCGGGCTCACAGGCAGTGCTCAAGGCACAGCTTTCAGGTTCTCTGCTGCTCTGTTTGCCCCAGCTATGAAACAGGAACATCCGTAACTACCAGAGGGAAAATGCAAGGCTTGATCAGGGAAAAACCAAGTAAGACAAGAATTATCTGTGCCCGTCTTGTTGCAATTTTCATGGAAGACTATAACATTTTTATTTTTATTCATCTCAGGTACCAGAGACCTCCTGGGTGCCCTGGACAGTGTGGCAGTGCAGTGACATTAGGGTCAGTGGGGTCCTAGAGCTCATGCCCCGAGCAGAAGCTCACAGGCTCAAACCACAACCACCACCTCACTCCTCCTACATCTCCGTCTCCCTCCTCCTGCATCCCCAACCCACTGTGGCTTCTGGCCCACCTACCACCATCAACATCATGGGTGAACAAGGGGCTTGAGCTGGTGCAAACCACATCTGGATGGGAGTCCCCCCACTTTCTACCCAAGAGAAGCATTTAGCACGAGACAAACTGTCCCAGCAAAGGTCCCAGTGAGTGCCCCTTTCTAGCACGACCCAGAGAGCTGGCCTTGACTTCCTGCCTCTCCAAATTATGCCCTGCGCTTCCAAAAAGCGCCGAGACAAGTTGTGGCTGATCCTCAGCCAGCTGCTGACGAGGCAGAAGTGGGGCCTCTGTGCTCTCGCTTTTTGGATGGGAGAGCCCTGCCTGCCCTGGCCCTGGCAGGCTGCCCCTGCTCCAGGCAGCCTCACAGCCACACAAAGGCTCAAACAGGAAAGCTGAGGCACCTGCTCCCCTCCCACCCCTTTGGGACCTCTCGTGAACAAAGCACCTGAGCCACAAATAGCACTGGGCCAGAGCAGTGCTGCTGAAACACAGCTGGAAGGCATCGTCCTCCCTCATTCACATGCACAGAAAAAATCTGCTGTTTTAGCTAAATCAGTAAACTCTGCCTTCTCACGGACCCTCTCCTTGTGTTACCCATGCCAGGGAAGTTCCTTCCTCTTTAGCAAAAGCTGAGTTGTGGGCTGGAAGCAAATCAAAGCACAGAGCACAGCTGGCTGCCCGAGAGGAACACGATCCCGGCTCCTTCCACTCCAAGTGCTCTGGGCTGTTTTCCGGCTGAGCTGCGAACACACCGCTGCTCCGCATGGCAAATGTCAGCAAATATTTCCCTCCTTCAAATTCATCAGGTACGGCTGTAGGAAAATGAAGTGGGAGTAACTTCCCCCCCACGCCGTTCCTAACTCGTGCGGTCAGCACGCTGGAGGGGCGGGACACCAGCCAGGGGGACCTGGACAGGCTGGGGAGATGGGCCCAGGTGACCCTCAGGAAGCTCAGCAGGGCCAAGGGCAGCGTCCTGCACCTGGGTCAGGGCAATCCCAAGCACAGGCTGGGCAGAGAAGGGATCAAGACTATTCCTGGGGAGGACTGGGGGTTGATGAGAAGCTCCACGTGACCCAGCACTGTGCACTGCTGGCCTGGAAAGCCAAACCTGCCCTGGGCTGCAGTGCAAGAACTGTGAGCAGCAGATTAAGGGAGGGGATTCTGCCCCTCTATTCCACTCTCCTGAGACCCCTTCCTGCAGAGCTGCCTCCAGAGCTCTGGGGCCATCAGCACAAGAAGGATGTGAAGTGCAGGAGCGAGTCCAGAGGAGGCCATGGAGATGCTCCCAGGGCTGGAGCCCCTCTGCTCTGGAGCCAGGCTGGGAGAGCTGGGGGTGCTCACCTGGAGAAGGCTCCAGGGAGACCTGAGATCCCCTTCCAGTGCCTGAAGGGGCTCCAGGAGAGCTGGAGAGGGACCTCTGAGTCCCACCCCAGGGGCTTACCTGGGACTACACAGCAGGTTTGTCCAAAACCAACCCCACAGCCCCCAAGCCCTGGAACTGCTGCTCACCGAGCACTGCTGGGTGCCTGCGCCACACAACCACTGCCAGAGGGACAAGAAAATCTGAGTCACAGAACGAAGTATCCAAAAGAGGTCAGCATCAGTTCTGCAGGTTCCTACCCTCACTGCACAGCCCAAGGCAGCACGGGGAGCCCGCCTGTGGAGCTCTCTGGATCCCAGGAGCTGGTGGCTGTGGAAAAGCACGTCACCCCTTGCTTTGTTTGGGGTGGCAAAGAGCCCAAAGCAACCGAGCCCCTTCTGCAATGCTTCACTTGCAACCACTGCTCAGTCATCCCGACCCCAATTTATCTTTCGCAGGAATAAAAGCTTCTGGGTGCAAGGCCAGATGTGCAGAGGGGAAAATTTGGACCTGAAACAAGGGGAAATTGAGCTGCAGTTATATGGAGTCATAAATATTTACTGCAATGTAAACTGAAGGACTGAACTGCTCATTTGATTTTTTTAACTTGAAAAAGAAATTAAAATTTACAAGGTCTCTCACCAGAAAAGTGGAAAAGTATATAATTAGAGTCTAAGGAAAACAAGCTTGAACAAATGTGCTGTGTCTGTCAGCGTGGATTCCCTACACCCCAGTTCCCTCTGGAGCTGTACCAATTCCCCTTTCTCTCCTCGGACGTCTGTCCATGAGAACAGGCGGTGCCAGGGCTGAGGCAGCAGCTTTGTTTGTGCATATGCACAAGATAAACACACGCTTCAGTTCAAAACTACCAGCTCTGCGCTGGTGGCCGAGTTTTGAAGCATCAGCTTTAAAATCCAGCTCAGTCCTTCTGGCCTCTTGCTGTCGGGAAGCTTTAACACTCACCCAGCACCGAGGCTCCCCAGTAATTACCACTCGGTGCATTTTTGCTGCCACTTGACATCAGTTCGGGGTGCAGTGGCCTGACCATAGCTCCATCCTCCCACCGGCGGTGGCGATGGTGCAAGGCCGTGGAGCTCCAGATGCCAGCAGCAGGGCAGTGCCACACCGTGCCAGCCCCTGCCACCCTCATCTGTGCCACAAATGCCTGTCCCTGTGCTGGTCACCAGGGCTACCGAGGGCCAGGCAGGCGGTGCCCCAGCTCCCGGGGCGTTCAAGCGCACGTTCCACCAGACATCCGTGACTAATCCCCGTCCCACACGTGCCGCGGGCTGCATCCAGCACGGCGCTGAACTCGCTGCTCCAGGAAGGCATCCCCGGGGTGGCTTTCTGCTGCCACCCACGCCGAGGGAAAAGCTGAAACCCACTGTTTTGATAAGTACATCTGGGAGCCGAGGCAGGATATGAGGGCTGAGAAGATGAATTGAGACAGCAAATCGAGCCCGGAGGGAGCAACTGAGTGACAGAGAGACCAAGGGGACAGGAGAGGATAAAACCCAGACCGAGTGTGGCCAGAGCAGGGTGCTGAGGAGGAGAGTGGGGTTTTGTGGGGGACAGGCAGCAGAGGCAACGAGCAGCAGAGACAATGAGGCAGCAATGGCGAGGCGAGGTCATCCAGGCTGGAACCAGGTGGATCTTTAAGGTCCCTTCCAACCCAAACCATTCCGGGATTCTGTGACCTCAGAGGAGGAAACACGAAGGAAGATTTCGGTGGCAACAGAGCACCTGCTAATGAAGAATCGTGTCTGGGATGTACAGGGCACCTCGACACGGAGACATGAGGCTCCCCACTGGGGTTTGAACCAGGGAGCAGCACAGCCTCATCAGAGCGGCTGCCAGAAGGAAATGCCCAGAGCTGGGCTGCCTCAGCTTCCCTTGGAGTATTTTAGGTGAGAACAGTGACATTTCTTGCTTGCAGACAACCACCAGGGACGGTCCCTGGGCAGCCCCAGCACATGTCACACCCAGGTGAACAGAGCGCACGGCCTCAGGTACTCACAAGCGCTGGGAATTCCGCTGCCGCTTTCCTGAGGCTGGGAAACACCTTTTTGCAAGAAAAACAAACCCTCCCACCTGCTTCCTCCTGAATCAGAAGCCGCTTCCAAAACATTAAGCTGCAATTAGGGCTGTAAATTTAGCCACAAGCACTTATAATCCATAAATCTGCACATCCAATAAAAAATAATGGCTAAGGAGAGTCCGAAAGAGCTGCTAATGACTAAAGCTGGATTTCAACCACAGGCCACTCCTGCTTTCTGTTGCCCTGTGTTAGACCCCTTGAACTGGGCTGGGGCTTGCTAATTATTGTCTCTGGGCCCATTATACAGTAAGGAATATTTTATATTCTCTCTCTTTTCACAGTTTTTTGGGGCTTTTAAAAAATACGTACATACCCTTCTCTCTTTTTTCCATGCACTGCTTTCTTTCTCCAGCTCTGCATTTATCAGCAGCAAGCTTTGCCTTTCAAACCACGGCAGGAGAAGTGATTTCTGAGTGTCACCTCCTGCATTCCCTCTATTTTTCCTTTCTTTTTTTAACTGGATGAGGTTTCAAGGAGAGAAATTCACACACTTACTCGGACTCGTCTGGTCGCTGAGCCTCCGAAGTCTCCCGCTGGAGGTCCGGGTGATTCCTAAAGCAAGAAGAAGGTTTGAGTTAGGAGTCCACGTGGATATGGGGTGTGGAGTTACCTCCCTGCTATCACTCTACACCAGGCAAGGCACAGTTCCGTTGGGAATCTGCTCTGTACAATCATCTCTGGGATCCAAGGAGAGTTACGCGTTACTTTAACCAAAAAAAAACCACCTGAAGAGAGACCTCCACCTTTCCCTGAAGATGTCAAACATTATTATTCAAACACACCAAACCCACAAACGTATTTAGGGTTTCCAGAAACACCAGAGGGAACTTCAGAAATCATTACGTGGGACACTCACTTTCACCTCTCGCTCCAGGATATTTTATCCCACAGAGAAGTGCAGCACTTCCCGAGACAGACTTCCTTGCTGGGAGGGGAGAGCACAGCAATTTAAGGACTTGCACGAGTCCTGCACTTACAGAGACTCCTCTCTGGGTGGATTGCACCCACATCCCAGGAACACACCCTGCAGGGGAACCCTGCTGTGGGGTCAGAGCTGCTGGAACGGGGGAAGCGCCTCCACTCCCGTACCCATTTCAGAGAGCCCTCAGGTGCCTGCCTTCCTCCCAGGCTCCAGCGGCACCTGCTGACTGCAACAACATTTCTAACCCATCAGCAATTCGTTTGATTTCTCTGCCATCCCAGCTGCATATTTATAAAACGGTGATTGCCACTGCACTGGCTTCCCAGGAAGCTGAGAAACTCAGCAAGAACCTGAATTCCCCTTAAAAAGCATTTTGTTAAAACACAGCCATATGAAACTCTACACGGATTTGTGCCTCAGTTTTTGGTTTTTAACCTCAGTAGAAGTGGCCACAATAGATGCAGTGAAGCACCTCAGGTGGGATGCTATGTCCTGGAAACCCCCAAATGTTCTGGTGCCCTGGTATGGACATTGCCAGAAGCTCTGGTAGCTCCCCAGGCTCTGGTGGGTCCTGCTGGAGGAGCAGGATGGTGTCCAGGATGGACACCAGCTCCAAGACAGTGTCCATCATCTCAGGCACCAGAAGCTGGAGCTGCCAAGCCACGGAAGCTCCTCAGCTCCTCACAAACCCTGCCTCAGCACACAAAAGCCTTGGGTCGGGATTTCTACCTGCAGGCAGGTAAGAAACCCCCAGGATTTGGGGGTGGTGGTGTTGTTCAATCATATTATTGAAACTTTCTTCTCGCTGGCTCCCAGATCTGTCGGACAAGAAGCAAAGGGATTAAAACAGCACCAATTTAAGATGCAGAACAGCCTTAAATTGTGATTTGTAACAGAGTCACAACCTTACAAACCTCGTAAGCTGGAAGAGTGCATCACGCAAGGAAAAAAAAGTGTATTTAAAAAGAAATAGATATACATAGAAAAAAGGCAGGAAAACTTCCATACGAGTAAGGCCTGGGATAGAGGGAGGGAAGGGAAAAGAGCTGCCTGGCAGCTGGACATGGAAAAAGCGTTTCATGCTCAGAACCCTGTGCTTGTATATATATATATATATATATCTATATATATGCACGTGTGTGTTTGCTCTCTCCCTTCCCTTTTCCAACATAAAAAGCCTCTGTGCCTACAACGTGATGTGGCTGAACCACAGGGCTGGTCCTGGGAAAGGGCAACACAGGGAGAGCACCAAGGGCAGCACCACCCAGAGCCGTCCCCCCACTCGACTCTGCCCCCAAAGAGCCGAAAACAGAGCCAGGACTGTCCACCCACACGCAGGAAAACCCAGTCTGCCTGCTCCACAGCTTCACCTGCACTGCAACACGGCAGATGGGTGCTACACCCATCACCCAGCCTCACTTTCCATCCCTGACAGCGGGACAAGGGCTGAGGCTTCTGGGAACTTGTGCGCTATAACCAGCATTTTAAATTTTAAACATATTTCTGCTATTAAACCCAGTCCCTGAATCTTCTTCCCAATTATTTTCTCCTCTCTAAGTGTCTACTGCTTCTTTGGACGCTAGCAGGGATGAAAAGCCATATTTCCTCTGCTGAACAGATTTTTAAGCAGCACTTCTTGAGCCAGGCTGCAAGAGCAGCCACATCCCAGCTCTGCTCCACGCAGAGAGACACCACCTCCGTGTCCCCTGCATGCAGGCAAGGTGCAGCGCTGAAATGCAGCTTTTAGAACTGCTCAAAAACCAGAGAAAATCACCCCTGATGGGTGGCAGGCTGAGGAATGCAGATATGCAGCCATGCTGAGCTGGTTAGAACAGCCTTTCATGTTCAAAGCCTTCATTCAGTCTGCGGCGAGGCAGGACGGAAGCCGAACGAGGAGCTTACAAGCTTGGACAGGATTCCATATAGGAAATAGGCTTTATTCCCTCCAGTGGAAAAACACACACAGGACTTGGAGCATCCAGCGCAGCCATCCGAGCATCCATGCCCTGGCTGAGCCTGTGGCTTTCATGCAAACCTCTCTGAGGATTCGTTTATGTGCCCTGTCTCCCAGGTTTTCTCTGGGGAGCTGGAATTGCCATTTGCACCCTTTTTTTTTCAACAAGCTGAGCTGATTTGGTCTGTGTCGGAGGCAGCACTAGGAGGAGGTTTTTCTGACAGCTGTTGCTTCACTGCCTGTTAACAACATTAATAATACATAATAATGCTGCTAATCCCCTCTCAGACAAAGGGAAAATGAGCAGCAAAAGCGAATTTCATCCAGGCAGCCCAATACCTTAACACAGAATCTAGAAAAAGAGGAGGGAGAGCTGCAGAGCCCGAGCCAAGCTCGCTATCTGTGATGCCCCACTGCCCCTCCAACTGAGGGAGGATCCAGACACAGTCCTGGAAAGCAGATAAACAGCAGGGAAAGCTGGCAGCCTGGCAAGGCAAGGAGAGAAGATCTGGCAAAAAATAAAATAAATAATGAGAAAGCAACAGCTAAAAATATGCGGCTGTGAGCACACTGCCAGGAAGCCAGCGGAGGGGGCAGGACCAGAGAGCATCAGCTGCCTGAGCGTGTTCTGGGGTTACCTCTATTTATAGCCTGGGAGCAGCAGCTTGAGCCCCACGTTTGAGCTGTGAGACGAAAATCAAACATTTCCACCGCAGACACAGCGTCTGTGAGCCTTCCCTCTCAACGCCGCTCAAACGCCCTCGAGCCACGCTGGAAATGCACTGGACTGAGAACCATAATGCAGTGTGCTTTATTTAGCTGAAATTGGGAATTCTTCCCCTCGTTCCCAGCAGAACGAATTGAGAATGGAAGAGTCCAGCAGTTAAACATCAGTCAGGCCAAGAGCGGCTCACTCAGCCCGGCGGATGTGCCTCAGCAGGACAAAGCCCTGCTCAGCCTCACCTTGGCTCGCTCGCCGAGCAATAATTTTCCGTGTTTTATAATCGATGACTAATTCCCTCCAGATCCACGGGCTGGGGCCATATGGCCCAGCAGAAAAGCAGCAGCACCCAGAACCTCTGGACTTCACCGGGGTCTCCTCCACAACTGACAAAGGCCAGAATTGCCACCACGACGCGTGTCAGTGCCAGGCTCACGTTTAAATTGCTCCCTCCAGACAATATTGGACCAAATTTTCTACTGTTTCGTGCTTCTTGCGGCTGCTGGCGTAACATGATGGATGTAAAGCACCCCAGTATTGAAACGGGAGCACCTTCTGGGTGCTCACCCTGCTGCAGGGCATGCAGACAGGGCAGGGCAGGGCAGCAGGGGGATGGAATCCAGCCTGCCTGGAGAAATGTCCAGTGTGACTTTTCTAGCTGAGCTGGCTGAATCTGAACCTAGAGCTAACCAGGGAACTGCCAGAGATGTTCACCTCCAAACGAGTCAGCGCATACATTCTCCAAAGCACACCAGAGTTTTCGGAGGATACACCCCAAACCTTCTGGATGCGTGCAGCAGTGACGAGAGAGCCCGCGTGAGATTGATTTTCTCCTCGCAGTGAGCCATCCACGCTGCTACGCTCACATGATGTAAAATTCAAAAGGACAAACGAGCAATCCCCATTATCAGCAGAAACCACGCGGTGAGGACAAACAGTGGAGGACGCAGCTCAGGAACTCGCTCTCTCTACGCAGTCCAGTGAAAACAAAAAACAAACAAAAGAACCCAAGCCAAACAAAGGTGGTGATGGAAAGGGACGGGCCAAACCCAGCGGGAGCCATCCCTCACTGTGCTGGAGTCAGCAAAGCGGCACCAGCTCATCTGAGCAGCCAGCGTGACCCTCGCTTCTGTTCCATGTATTTACTGCAGGGTCTGAGATCAGATAATGCAGCTCCCTTCTGCACCCAGCACGGCACTGGAGACGCCTCCATCCAGGAACAGTTTCCTGCTCTGGACATACCCCCAGCTCCTGGCTTCCCGGGGCGTTCAGCTCTGGGCCAAATCACAGAGCCATCTCTGGAGTTCAGCTCCAGCGCTGGGCTGGTGGGCACTCCTCAGCAGAACAACCCTTCAGAGGGGTCACAGCACCAGCAGCTTCTACAGCAAAGGCTGGCAGGGTTGACTCCCCGCAGTGACGCCCTGAAGGGACCACCTGAAAACAGAGGCTAGACAAGATTAAGAGAATAAAAGCAGGTATTTATTCAAAGGGTTTTCAGAGGGACACCCTGGGCAGTCAAGAGGCTACACCCCAGATGGACCCTGGGTCACAGGTTCTTCACACTTTTATAAGTTTGGGCCATTTGCTTATCAGGGTTAATTCTCCTGTATAATTATAATTATAAAATTATAATTTCAGGTAGTGATGTAATTACCCCGAGTTTGCTCCCCCTGTCCAGAGGCTCAGCTTACATATTTCAGGGCCTGGGACAGCAAGGTGTCCTGGAGTCCAGGCCCAGAGAGTGTTTGTAATGTCTAACCAAAATGTGAGAACAGCAGCTGACGGGCTACATGAAGTTTCAGAGTTGCACACTAGGCAGTACAGGATCCAAGAAATATAAAAGCTAAAACCTAAGGCATCACCAGGGCAGGACCTGCAGCCCCTGTGCACTGCACACACCCAGCCCTACCTCCTCCACCCCATCCTGCCCTCTGCCATCTCCTCAGGCCCTCTTGCTGTCACCTAGGGAGGACATAAAGGACAGCAAGGATGTCACTCTGCCCTGCTCAGGTACCAGCGCAGACTGCTGGGACAGGGTTTTCCACTCTTTGTTCACTGAGCAAGTCCATCTCAACACTCTCAGGGCCGCCCAGGGTGTGAAATCTCTCTCGCTGCACCCATGTCACGGGGGCCGTCCAGAGAGGGGCAGGAGAAATCGCCTTCACCGCCAGCTGCATTTCACCCTGCTTCACCCAGACAGGCTCTAAAAGCTCCAGGGATAAAGTGGCCGGAGAAGACCTCACCAGTAGCAAGGTCTGGAGCTGTTAACAGGAGGAAAACCCTCCCACGGGCTGACCCACACTGCACAGTCGCTGCCTCCGTGGCTTCTCCGACGCTCCAGCTGCTGGAGGCTGAGCTGCAGAGCTCCAGTGCTGACACAGGACATCGCCTTTGCAGGTAGAGCCTGCACGTGGAGGTGTCACTGGAGACAGCTGGGGGCTCAGGGGAGCCGGGGACTGCCAGGGAGGGACATCTGTTTGCAGATTAGCAAAGGAAGAAGAATCTCTATTGCTCCGAGTCCAGTGAACCATACAATTACAGCTTCTCTTCCATTAGCTTGAAATCCACTTGCAACATTAACCTCAAAAGGAATACAGTTAAAAAAAAAAGGGAAAAAAATTCATGTTCATTTCCAGTACTAATCAGAAACATGCACTGAAGAATAAAAGACACTTTTCCAGATTCTGTGTAACAGAAACTCTTTACAAAGAAGCTGAGCACAGCTAGGAAAAAAAAAAACTACAAAAAACTTCAACCCTAGTGCATGGTTTCATTCTGGATCAAATATCTCTGGCAGGAAATTGAGCTTTCACCAGGATGGAAGGATGCTGGTGGGATGGAGGGATGCTGTGGCCAAGGGGCACTGATGACAGACTCAGGAGTGCTCCACTACCTTCTCCAACACAGCCTAGATGCACCAACAAGCTGTGTCCAGATCAAAGGCTGAGCACAGACAGCCTAAAACCCCACCAATTTCCCCTCACGTGGGAGCTGGAGCCACACAATCCTGCTCATCAGCACATGGAGCCACGAGTTCACACTTAGAAAGAACTGGAAGTCAAATCACCCTCAAGGAAACCACAGGAAAATCGGCATTAGCAGGTCGCATCCATTGTTATCACAACACCGTACTTTTGGCAGGTGCCAAAAGCATTCCAAGACCCAAAAACTGTTCCAAAACCTTGTGCTAATGATAAGAGGCAGCAAGACTCAATTTTTGCAGTGTTAGAAAGGCTTCCCCAAGGCCAGCAGTGGTCTGGCCACAGCAAAGGGCTGGGTTAGGTAGAAGGACCAGTCCTGCACGTGGTGGTAGAGGGTGACTGGGGACACAGCACTTTAACCTTGGCTCAAATTTAGGCTTTGATTCAAATTGTTAACTCAAATTAAACTGCAGTAGTTCTCGGGAAATCAATTGCTGCATCCATAAAGCTTAAGGCCAGAAAATTGCCTTGGCTGACCCACAAGCAAAACCCACAGCACACACTTTTATCTGGTCAACACGGATTCAAGCTCGTGCTTGAACTAAGTCTTGGCTTTTCGGAGACGTTCAATCTCAACGTCAAGATTAAAATATTGGAGTGATCTCAAGTGCTTTGGCAAGTTGTTCAAGAGCTAAAATGGCCTTCAAACAATGTGGAGAGTCTTCCCCATGAGTTTATTCTGAGGTGACTAAGCTCAGTCCTCAGATATCCACTTCATAGAAATAACAAGATCATTTCACCACCCCTCGTGATAGTCTGTTCTTTACCGACCACAAATTCCTCACAGCTGATACTCATTCAGAGATACGCTGGACAATCATGAAAGCACTAAAAAAAATTAGCACAAGCAGTTTTTCATATGAAAAAAGTGTGTTAGTCATCATCTGTGATCCTGCTGGTTGGGGAGTTCCAGTAATCCGGCCGGGCAGCAGCGAAGGTGCCACGTCACCACAGCAGATGACTCGTGCAGATGCACATTCACAGCACCAGCGTCCACACAAATTGGAAGGGACTGCAAAAACGGGCCTTTTGTACTTATTGTCAGCTCTGCTGGCTTAGGGGATTCTTTTACTTAGCAGCAGGAGGCAAGGGAAAAGGGTTTATGTAGGAATAGAAAACAGCGCTCGTGAGGCTCGACTGGCTGGGGATGGACCTGGTAACCACTGTCAGGTCTAAAATCCCTCCCAGTTCACTGCTGACGCTAACCAGATTTCCAGAGAGGTCTTGTCCTGCTAAATTTACCGTGTTTTCACCACGCTCCTCACTTGCTCACACTCCTTATCTGCCGGAATCCAAGAGAGAGAAGCAGGACCCAAGAACGGGAATTCAGCGAACAGGTGCCGTGTGGCATTTTCACTAAACCAGGGGGTTTTGAGCCTGCAAAGCCGTGGCAAGGGCAGCTCGGATCTGGTCCCACTTGTTCCTGCAGAACCTGCAGCATCCCAGCAGAGGTGGGAAGGAGGGAAGGCATCTGAACCCATGCAAGCTGCAGCCTTGCTCAAAGAAGGAAATAATCAAACTCCTACATTAACCAGCTGCCACAAGAGCTCCAGCAAGCTAGAAGCGTGTTAGTTAACTAACATTAATAACACAAGAGTCCCCAGGAGCCTGAATGGACAAGGGATAAGGCTCAGCACTCGGAGCACTATGGAAACAAAGGAAAAACAAATAATCACCGCTCATCCTTTGCCTTCCAAAACCCCCCAACATTTACAGCTTCCAGCCTCATGAGTGCACCTCGCTTTCTTGGGTTCATCTGGCAACGGCCATGGACTAGCTGGAGAAAACCACGGGCAGATTTGAAGGAGGGGAAAGGAATTTTAAAACTCCAGTGTGGTATTTCCATATGGATCAAATACACCCCGCAGCTCTGCTCCCTACTCCCACAGGCCTGCAATGCTCTGGCTGTGACCACACAGGGGAAGTCCTGGTGCAAACATCCCAGCCCAGCATCTGGCTCTCTGCTGTGCTCCAGCACCATGTGCAGCTCTAGCACACGAAGCAGCAACCTGGTACTTCAGATTAAAACCAAGATAAAATTAAAAAATCATCCTTACTTAGATTTTAAATCAATTTCTTGCCATCTTCTTATAACCTCAATGCAATCACATTTTTTTTTCTCAGCCCCAGCAATTGCTCAGTGACCGCTCACTGCTTCCCTGCTTGTTTCACAGACACACAGAGCTCCCAAACTCGTGTTCCAGAGGGTCCCCCTGGCAACAAGCGCCGCTGGATTTATCACGGGAGCCCTGCAAGCCTGGGGCTGCCACCGGGATGGAACACAGACCCCTTCTGTTTGCCAGGCTCTGCAAGGCAAATGTTGATTTTTCCCAGAGAGGGGTGGGGGCGCACAGAGGAGAGAAGCCGAGAACAAAGAGGCAGCAGGGCCGCGGCCAAAGGGCAGCAGACGACAAAGGGCAGGGGTTAAGGGCTCTCCTGAGCCTCAGTGACCCACGGGGTGACCCACCAGGGCCCTTGTCAGAGGTGTGCCAGCACCCGGAGCAAACAGGACACCAGGAGCAGACCCGCACACTTGGAAATGCCCCGCCCTGGCAAGCACCTCCTCATCAGAGCTGGAGCAGATACCGGGGTTGAGACCAGCGTGTGACTCTGCAGGTGCTGCAGAGGGGAAAACTCAGCCAGGGATTTTCCTTAGGAAGGACACAAAGTGTCCTCTTCCTTCCTGCCCTACTAGAGATGCTCCACTGTGGCCAGGCAACATCTGGGTGAAGGAACCAGCACCAAGCAAAGGAGCAGCCGAGAGGCCACGGTCACTAAATCCCTTCCTAGCCAGAAACTCAGGTGAACATTCAGGGTCAAGATCCACAAACCGACCACTCGATCGAGAGCAGGCAACCTTGGAAGAGCATCAAGCTCAAGCAGACGACGGCCGCTTTTCTCTCTACACAAATATGTATATTCCAAATACACTTCAGGCTGCAAGCCGTGCCAGAGCCCTTGCACCCGAGCAGCCCCAGCGCAGCAGGCACACTCAGCACCACACGCACGCAGCTCGCACAGCGATGAGTCTGGATTGCCAGGGCAGCTCCCCCGGCGTACTCTGATACTGCACAGAAGTGCCTGAAAGTCAGAGAGCCCGAGCTCGGAGCTGTGGCTCGGAACCCAGCTCCCTGCGTAGCCCCGCACGAAAAAATTAAGCTCAGAACGGCAGCTTCTCCCCTGGGACATGGCACGTGTGCATTTATCTTTGACCCCAAGCCCAGTCACACCTTGATTCTCTGCTCCTGCGAGGCTGATCCTGCCCTGGGCAGATGCTGAGGACCAGCTCGGTCATGGGGCAAAGCCAGCTGCAAGCAGAGGAGTCGGGAACTGCTCAGCCACCGTCAGGACTCCGACATGACTCCCTGCACGTAATTTTCCTCCTCCACATACTCTTCCCTGCCTGTAAAATGAGGTGTCAAACACGTCCCCTGGTCAGAAGAGCTGCAGGGATATATTATTTAATGTCTTTACGTTTTAGCTGTACTTTAAAGAATGACTCAGACACTATCTATAGATTCCTGAGATAATGTCCGCTGTCCTTAAACGGGAGAGAAGGGAAATTACAATTTGAGACTACAATGAAGCCCTGGCCTCATACAATTGAGGGTTTTCTCCTATTAATTCTACCTCAGAAGTAGCCAAGGCAACCCAGTTTCATAAACTAATAACATTCTTTGGTGTTTTTCCTTGTATCTTACAATTATATTTAATAGTGGCTGCAGCAGAGAAGTTGGAAGAGAACTTCAGCCAAATTTAGGCCATATTTGAGTGCCTAATGCTGCAGATCAGCTTACACTGGAGTTTGCAGAAGTGCCTGTACAAACTGCAGTACAATTCCATCTGGATCTTGCAAGATGCTGCACTTAGACCCTCAAGCCACTCGTGCAGCTGGTTTTGGGACCATGGTTGGTCTTTCTCTGGGTATCTGACTTGGAGATGGAAGAGAGAGCTCTGTCTGTGAGAGGCCAGTCAACTCCAAGATTAAATTTCTTGCGTGCTCCCCTTCTGCCCCACAGACTCTCTCTGTAAACCATTTAAAGGCATTTAATGAAGGGCCAGGTTCTCACAAGTCCCCACGGCCCATGCTGTGCCCCAGAACCCATCAGAGATACCCAGCACAAAAGCACTGAGTTCATTTAAAAACGAGATGTAGAATCAATCTGCAAGTGCCAGTATCTCACTGGGTTGTCCTTTACAGTCTTTGTAAGGGACAAGGGGCAGGCACTGAGCTTTTATCTCTGGTGACCACTGAGAAAACTCAAGGAAACAGCAAAAAGCTGTGCCAGGGGAGGCTTAGGTTGGATATTAGGAAAAGGTTTCTCATCCAGAAGGTGGTGGGGCACTGAACAGGCTCCCCCAGGGCAGTGGTCATGGCCTCAACCCGGCCAGAGTTCAAGAAGTGTTTGGACAATGCTCTCAGGCACAGGGTGGGATTTTGGGGCTGTCCTGTGCAGGGCCAGGAGTTGAACTTGATGAACCTTGTGTGTCCCATCTCAGAATATTTTTTGATTCTATGAATAAAATAACTCTAGACCCAATTGTACCTTTCTGCCAAGCCATGCTCTCCAACAGCTCCAGACCAGAGCAGCTGGAAAATTAGGAAAGGGTTCATTTAAATAAAGCCCAGATATAAAACCACCTCTTGATGCTACTCCATGATCACACTCGCCCCTCCCCAGGTACCAAGTGGTCCCAATGCAACTCCTTCTCCTAACGGGGCTCTCCAGCTGCGGGCAAGGCAAAGCACCTGGCACCACCAAACAGCCCAGCCATGGCAAAAGGCACAGTGAAATCACTCCTGGCACAGGTGAAAACCATCCCAAGCCACGGAGCAGTGCCTGCAGCCTCTGAGGAAGCCTTTATGGAGAGAAAGAGGGCTCACACAAGGAGGCACAAAGCCCATTCTGTGGGCCTGGTGAAAGGCAGCATTGTCCAGGGAACATGGCACGCTCGGTGTAACGGAGCCGTCAGTGGAGCTCTGGGTCCCGTCCAGAGCCACCCCCCAGTCACTCACCCCAACAGCCCAGATGTTCAGTCTCCACTGTGCAAATCCTTGCCACAAAAAGGGCAGTTGCTGCTCCTCCTGAGTGACCCAAGCCCCGGCGCGCTGTCCCTGGCACTGCCGAGCCCCTGCGCGGTGCCAGGCGGGGATTCCAACAGGGTGAGGCTCCTGAACAGGCACCTTGTGCCGTAAGGAATGAACCACACAGCAAGAAACCTGCCCTGGGGCATGCACAGCCTGCTGCCAGCCAGACCTGAACGGTATTTCCCCGTCTGGAGGCTCAGGTCACTCCTGATGACCTTGACACCGCTTCTGGAGTTCATTACATGAGCTGACCTCTCACAAACGGCATCTCCTGCAGCCTGAGGACTCCAACACCTCTTGTCCAGAGGGGATCCACGGCACTGCCACGTCCCTCCAGCCCAAACCTCCCTCCACCCTTTGCACCCCTGGCAGGAGCGTCACCCAGGCTCCCTCCACCACTCCCTCCCCTGTCCAGAGACGCAGGACTGACATGGGGCCAAGGGAGGATGCTCTGGGGGGTGTCAAAATTCCAGCCTTATCTCCAGAGGCTGAGATCATGAGTAGAAAATGTTTCTGTGTTGTCTCAGCAAGCTTCCTGCTGGCACCCCTCTTCCTCTCCCCACTGAAGCACCTCTCCGTGAGCAGCTTGGGAGCCAGAAAAGAACATTCACTGGTCCAGGATAAATGCATTTACCCACGTCTGAGACATCGGATCTGTGACAGTGCCTGTCCTTAGCATGACCCAGCTGCTCCTCCGCCAGCTGTGCCCCGAGCAGGTCAGGGGCAGCAGCCCCAGCTGCAGGAGGGATGCTGCTGCCACGCCAAGCAGTCACCACACGCTTGTCACTGGCTGCGAGGTGGCAGCCACCTGCTTTAGTGCCTGAGGGAAGGATGCCCACTGCCTGGGGTCACAACCAGAGATCTCCAGAGGGTTTGACTCCTCACCCCACCAGTACCTGGAAGCCACAGGCACCAGGAGCTGGGCTGTGCAGCACTGAGTCACCTCCAGCCCCAGATGGAGGGGGCACATAGGGTGAATCATGTGGCTGGAGAGAGGCTGCAGGGACCAGCTCTGATTCAGAGATGCTTTCAGACGGCTCAACTCAGGCAAAATTAAATTCCACCTTGTTTTTTTCCAGGCCTCAGTCCTCAGCAATACAGGATATTAGCTCCCTCAGCTTTAAGATCAGTGTCTGAATGACAGCTGCCAGAATAGGAAGCACTTTGGTTATCTGCAGTCACCTGACAAGGAGCAGGACTCAGTGCCCACAAACCGAATGAGACAGCGTGTTCCTGTCTCTCCCTGGAAAAGGGATATTTATCCACGGAGTGAATCCCCTGGAGGAGCCCAAAGCCCCTCTCTGGGCTCTGCCCAGGTGATACAACACAGAGAAGGTCAGTGCCAGACAGACCTGTGCTCTATGAGAAGGTGACATCCACGTCCCTCTCCAGAGGCAACTGTCACCCTTCATGCCCCAAGCTCCCTGGGTATAAACAGAGCACTGACCTCCAGGGCTCCTGGGCATCTGTCATCATCAGTTTATTCCACGAGAAAGCGAAATTAGAAAACCCCCCTGCAGCTGAAACAGTGCTTAATCTTGCAAAGATTATGATGACATGATTTGAAAAGCAGAGGAGGTTGTTAAGCCCCCAAAGCAGAGGTCTCTACTTGGTTTTTAGTCTTATTTTGCCCATAATCCATAGGCAACAGGGCTTGGATGCTTCCAGGGTGTTCTGAGGGGCTCTGTCAAGGCAGTTTTTAATCCAAAGCCAGACCTCCCAGCTGTGTTGTGACCTAAGGATACACCATTCATTAACCACCAGAAATAGGAAGAGACGTTATCAAAGACGATCCCAAGCGAGGAGGAAATGCTAGAGATTATTAGAATTCAAATTAATCCCAATACACTGGAAGAGGACAACAACCAAACAAAAAGAGGTGAGTGAGGGGAGACCTCACTGTGGTTTTCAGCATCCTCCTGAGGGACAGCAGAGGGGCAGGCACCGATCTCTTCACTCTTGTGACCAATGACAGGACTCAAGGAAACGGCTGGAGCTGAGTCAGACAGGTTTGGGTTGGATATGAGGAAAAGGTTTTTCACCCAGAGGGTGGTTGAGCACTGGAACAGGCTCCCCAGGGAGGGGGTTACAGCACCAGGCCTGTTCGAGTTCAAGGAGCATTTGGACAATGCTCTCAGGCACCTGGTGGAACTCCTGGGGTACTCTGTGCAGGGCCAGGAGTTGGACTCAATGATCCTGGTGGGTCCCTTCCAACTCAGCAGATTCTGTGATTCTGTGAAAAAACTCGAATAGGACACAGTGCAACCAGGCAAGGACCAGCACAAAGGTCTGATTTACACACCAGACCCAAGTCAGTGGTTGTGGGAGATTCCTATAAAAGATTCACATCCCACGTGGGCTGAATTGCCAGGCTGCGTCATCATCAGCTGGAGGAACAGCTGAGGGTGACAGGCACTCCAGGCAGGTGCCTGTAAACATGGGCTGGACCTGATGCAGAGCGAGGGGTGGGAGGCAGGCTGTCAGAACGGTGTGAGACGAGCAGCAGCACCCAGGCTCAGCGCCAGGAGATGCTCTCCACTAGCACCGTTCCCTTTGCAAACCCCTCCTGCTGCGCCCTGGCTCCCCGGTGGGGACAGAGAGGCTGCAGGTGCCAGGCAGAGCAGCCCCGGTCCAAGGGTTTGTTTGCACTGAGCCAGCTCCTCTCTCTGGGACTCTGCTCCAGCCCTAGAGCGCCAGGGGAGCCTCCTGGAAACGCCCCACATCCTGCCCCAAGCAGGGCTGGCCGGAGCTCCTGCAGGCTGCGTGCACGAGCCGGGGTTTGCCGTGGATCCCTGAGCGCCCTGGAAGGGGACGAGGTGCCACCTGCGCCAGCCCCGCGTGGCAGGCGGGCGTTTGCTCGGAGAGAAGCTCAAACAAACCCACCCCGGCGGGCTCCGTGCTCCCCTAGAAATCCAAACAAGGCCATCTCCAGATGGGAAGCAGGAGAGCGTGCACGGTCCTGGGGAAAGCAGGACCTGTTTGGGCAGCCCCAGCGAAGAGGAGGGGGAGAAGAGGGAGGAGAAAAGCCACAGCTCGTGGGTACCTGGGGACGTGTCTGCCAGCACAGCTTCTGTTCTCCCACCCACTGACCCACGCTCCTGTGTAACCCTGACCTGTGGGAAACACTTCTCAGCCCTGTGTGCCTCCCAGGAGCAGCCTGTCCATCACTTGGAGGGGCTTGGGACACAAAAATGGGCTGGGAACAAGGACACTGCTTATTTTTACCCAGTACTAAGGTGAGGTTTTGCTCCTGGCTCAGCAGGAGCTGTGTGACCATGCCCCGTACCAAGCTGACAGATCCTCCTCCTGTGTTACAACCTCTGCCAGCAGCATTCCAAA
Source organism: Gymnorhina tibicen (assembly GCA_013399875.1). Taxonomy (NCBI): domain Eukaryota; kingdom Metazoa; phylum Chordata; class Aves; order Passeriformes; family Artamidae; genus Gymnorhina; species Gymnorhina tibicen. Next base: position 308,339 of record VXAZ01000159.1, read on the forward strand.
AATCACTCACCAAGGAAGAGGCACAGTCTATAAAAGGGTTTAATGCAAACCCCTGCAGAAACAAGCACCCAGCACACTGACATGGGAGGCTTTTCTGCCTCATATCCATTCCCATACTTGTATTCAGGGCCCAAAGGAGATGAAAGGCTCAGTAAGATCTGAACATTAATCCATACACGTTATGAAACATCTTTTTACTATTCCCTCTCCATCACGGCTCAAGAACAGGGCTCTCACCTTGCCCACAATGATCTCTAAAAGCAAAGCCAAACACACAGAACAGCTACAGACACCCTCCTCCCCTCTCCCCACCACGTGCACTGTCCAAAAGGCCTGAGATGCATTTTAAAACACTGATGCATGATGATGATTCCCTGGAGAGTGGCTGGTCCATGGAAGGACCATGCAGAGCAGAGCAGCTCTGCCATGGAGGAAGGTCTGAAACCTCCACAGATGGATCAAACTCCCAAGGGCTGAGCTCATCCTTCCCGGGATTAACCCGTTGCTCCCAACACTGACTGCAGGAATCAGCTGTCAGACCATTTCACATCGCTGCTGGGGGGGTTTATCTGACAAAAAACCCATGGCAGGAAATAACTCGCAGCCTCTTGCTCCAGCTGCCAAGCAGGACGAGGAGACCACCCAAGCCACGACATCCCCGACAAGCCGCAGCACCGAGAGCCTCCCCGAGCTCTCAGATGTGGGACCCCGCAACTGGGGCATCTCACTTGTCAGAATGGCAATTTGGGAAAGCGTTTACAGATGCAGATGGAGCTGGATGGAAATTAATGTCAAAGGGTAATTAGCTACAGCGATGGCAGTCCCGCAGGTTGTGTCTGAGCTGTTCAGTAGATACTCAACAGCTCTGAGAGTCGCAGCTTACCTGCTAAAAATCCCAATAAATTAAAAAACAAGCGCTTGAAACCCCCTGGTGTGGTGGTGCTTGGGCACAACTCAAACCCACATTTCTCAGCCTTATAGCCAGTTTTATAAAACACGCTCTAAAACACGTGAAGGCAAGACACCAGAGGGGAAAAAGCCCTTCGTGTGGCAGAGAGGGCTGCAAGAGCACATGATAAAGGTCTGAATTTAGGGATTTCACAGTGTTCCTAGCAACTGACCTCAGATGAGGGCACTGCAGCACATGTGACTTCTATCACCAGGACACTGAAAATCAGTGAGCTTGAAAACCTTCCCCAAAGCAAAGAGGACGAAGAGAATTAGACTTGGACTGGTGACATCATCAACTTTCAGTGCTTCCAATTAAATTCCACGCTGGCAAAGAATTATGCTCCATCCCCATTCCTACTGATTAAAATGTACCGAGGTTTTGTTTTTAAGTTTAAAATCTACTTGAAAGTCGTCTCGGGAGAACGATGGAAGTTGAAAATGAGGAGAGCAAAGCCTTTCTAGGGTGCTGGTGGCTGAGTCCGCTATCACAGACCTGGGCAGGCCAGGGGCTCCCACCAGCCAGGGTGGGTGACAGCCAGGGTGGGTGACGTTCGTTCTTCTGCAGCCCAGAGCTGGGCCTTTCCCGCAGGCAAAGCAGGGCCTCCAGCCTCCTTAACTCCCTGCAGCAGCCCCCTGCCACCTCCCTGGGCTGTCCTGTGCAACTCCTTTGTCCCGACTTGTCCCGCTCCGAGAGCCGTTGTTCTTCCCGGCAGCTCTGCTCCGTGCGTGCCCAGGCACTCACAGCCCAGCACTGAGTCAGAGCAGCAGCAGCAGCGGCTCAGGGCATCTCCTCCTCGCTCCCTCGGGCTGTCCTCCCCATCGCACAAAGCTGCAGGCCACCCCTATTTCCCTGGATAACATCAGGCCAGAGCAAACACGCGCCCCCGGGGGCTGCTCCCGGGGACTCCGGCTCGCTCCCCACGTCCGAGCGTTCCGAGAGCCCCTGGCACGGCCACCACGGCCCGCCAGGGACGTGACTCGGGGTGAGCTGAGGGAACAAGGCGGCGTCAGGGACCCTCTGTCCCCAGCAGCTGCTCTGGGCCCGGCCCCGTGAGGCCCAGCTCGTCCCTTCCCAAAGGGAGCCAGTTCATCCCTCAGCACTCTCTGCCCCGGGAGCTGGAGCCCAAGCTCCACCATTCCCTCAGTCCCCAGAATAGCAATACTCCCACTCCAGGAAATTATGGATTTTCTTGAGCATTACTGTGACCTTTTTAATTTCCATTCTGCCTTCAGCTGTCTCCTCCCCTACACTCCTTCTCTAAACAAATCTCAAAGCTGTACAAAGTGTTTCCTGTAAATAATACTCATCTGGCATGGACAAAGGGAAGAAAAAAACCTTTTTTGCTGCTAGTTCCAACTTGCAATCATCCTTCAGTTTAACTTCCATCTGCTTGACCCTGGAGCAATGAAGGCAGCACAGTGTTTGAGGGAAATGGAGGGGACAGTGACATGCTCTGGGCATCAGGTTTGAACCTGAAATGAGAAGTTCAGCTCATGGAAATCACTGATATTGTGCTTCAGAGGGTGCAGCGCAGTGATCAATGCTGAAACTCGGGCAAGAGCTTCCCAACGAGCCCCTTCCTGCCCAGCACAGACAGCTGTTCTCACAAGTGTGGCAGCACTGCACAAAAACTTTCCCTTCCCAGGCTCTGCTGCCATCCCCCATGGATGCCAACCCTGCTCTGGAGAGGCCTGAATCCCTCTGAGCCCTGGGAGAAGCTCACCTGAGCAGTGACACAGCAGCAAGCAGCTTCCCGGGCAGCTGCGAGTCCCCATCTCGAGCACAAACCCTGAAAGGGTGCCCTGAGCTGTCCCTGTCACCGCTGAGGCCGCGGTGGGGACGGGCCGAGCCACGGGCGGCTGTGCTGCCTCTCCCGCCACACCACACTGCCTGCGTGGTTCCGTAAGGCTGCACGAGCACAGCTGCTTTTTCCTGAGGATGCCAGGAGCCGGCAGGAAGGGGAGCTGCCTGGTGTGGTGTTAAACACCCTGGCACGGCCAGCTGGTGTCACCCCAAGGGACTGGTGTCTCCTGCAGGTCACCTCTGCCTGCTTTTTGTGAGCCCCCTGGCCTCACACATCTGTCCCACGGGTTAAATCCTCACAAATCGCTGCCGTACAAAGCCCTCTCCTCTTCCACAGCCTTTTCCTTGGATTTGGACCACACCTTGTGCGGCAAACCCCAATCCACCCCTCGTCTGAGAGGTACAGGTTGGCCTCACGCAGAGCACCCCACTCGCTGCCAGCGCTGCTTTTTGGGATGTCCCCGCAGCACCTCCCTATTCCACGCGCCACCGCTTCTCCTTGCTCAGCCCAGGTGGTCCCAGGAAGAGGATGGGTATTTTGGGGAGCCAGAATTCACCCCACTGGGCCCCACAGGGCCTTTCATTATGTTCTGCAAATGCCTGCGCCTTGCGGTTTGTTACTTGTCTTTCTCCACGGGCTGGATTTCCTCGCTTCTCCAAACTATTCTCTAACAGATGTTGGGATGTTTTTCCTACCTGGAGCAAAGCTCTGCCCCTGCCCACACACGCCACCAAGCCTGGAAGCAGCAGAACACCCAGCCAAACCCATCACACCGATCTGGCCACCCCAGCACAGCCCGGCGCTGCCACGGGAGGGTTTTTCATAACCAGGCTCCATCAATCATCACGAGCCCTCGGGAACGTGTGGTGGCACATCGCATTTGCATCCACGGCAATATATTCTGTCAGCACGGGAGGAAAATAAAACAATTGTGCCTTTTGATTGGACTTCTCACGGTCCCACCTCGGGTTTTGCAGCCAGGAAGGGCTGAGGAAAGTTGGCCAGGACTGATGCCAAGTGCCATCAACAGCTCTGGGTATCTGCTAAGCCACAGAAACTGGCTGTGAGGCCCTGAAGGCAGCTGAGAACAGCCTGCCCAGGGACCAAGGTGTTTTCATCCAACAGAGACTCCAGCAGTCTGCAACACTCAAGAAAATTGCAGGCTTTACTACCACAAGAGAGGACAGGTGCATTAGAAAGCTAATTCTCTGAAGAATACGACTTTTCCATTTTAAAAGCAATCGGAAGAATGGTTAATTGTTTCAGGTATTAACTGTGCAGCGCAGAGCTGGGCAATGCTGCCTCTTGGTGACAGTGCTGGTTTGGGAGCACGGTCTGCAGCACTGCCCAGTTCTTATGCCTCTGCCACCCACCACACAGCAGTCATCGAGAAATCCAGGGATGTGGGGTGGGAAGGACACGCCTGCTTTTCCCCGAATCCCCCAGCACTCTGGACAAAGGCACCTGCTCTCTCTGGGCATCTCTGGATGTTGCTACAGCTCGGACAACAATCCCGGGGCACCAGCCAGTGGGAACATCAAAAGTCACTGTCCCACACGTGGGCAGCAATGGGGAAGTGGCTCAGGCAGGGACAGAGAAGGAAACAGCTTAACGTGATAGATCCAGCGGTTACAAAATTAAAACGAAGGAGGCTGGGGGAAAAAGCCTCACGACAGGATGTGTGAATGTTGTAAACGTAAGCAGGAACCATGTCTGCTGCTCACTGGTGTGAAAATGTGAGAGATGGGTATGGACAGGTTGAAGATGTGGTCGTCCAAAGGTGAGCAAGCGTTTGCCATGCAGGAGCAGCATTTTGTTTGTTCTTTTCTATGGGGCTTAAAGCAAGGACGAGGGGCCATGGATGTTTGGTATCAACCAGCTTTCACATGGATCTGAATGATGCAGACCATTCCCAGCAGCTGACCCAGCCAACCTGCAGAGCTTTCAGCATCCCGAAAATCATGCAAAGCCCTTTGTCCGTGCAGAAGCCTCCTGCTGTTCTGGGATTATGAAAAAACCGAGTTTGTTTTGTAGTCCTTGTTATTTTCCTTCCTGCTGTTCCAGCAACCCCAGGTAACACACCGCCAGCACAGACCCACACCGAGAACGCCCTCCGCAGCCTCAGGCAAGGGACTGCTCTTCCTGGGGCATCCCACTCCACCATGGCACTGCCAGCACCACCAGCCTGCCCCTTCCCTCTACTCCTGGGCTCCAAAACTCTCTCCTCACCCTTTTGTCTTCCCTTTCACATCCCCCTCGCTCTCACTGGCCCAGCAATGCAAGTTTTGGGGAGTAAGAGCTAGCTGAGAGTTTGAGCTGAAAAACAATGGTTTGTTGTTGTTGGTTTTTTTTTTCTTTATGTTTTTCTAAACGAACTATTTTGAATTTCTGTTGCAAACGACAATCTAAAATTAAATGAATGTTTTTGTTGGATCCAAGCAGTATTTTTTTTCCTTGATATTGCAGTTTGGCCGGCGAACTAGAGAAAAAAAAAAATTAAAAAATCAGGTCTGAACAAGTCTGTTCATTTTTCCCCAGCTCAGACACAGACGGTGCCAGCTCCGTGACGGGAGATGGGGTCGGGTTCAGGAGCAAACAATGGGCTCTGCACACACCGGGTCATCCCCGCCCCACCCAGCAGCTTTTACGGCAGGGTGGTTAAAAGCCTTTGAGGGAACCACACCAGGTCTCTCTCGTGCAGTATCAGCCTGAAAAAGATCCAGCCACAGTTTTTCCAGCCCGTTTCAGAGCAGCTACAGCCACGTATGGGCCCCCCCAACAGACAGAGCCTGGCCAGCCACAGCCCTTGAGGATTATTTAGGGTGGGCCAAGCCCACTGTGCTTTGATGAGCTCCCTCACTCTGCTGCAGGAGGACCCGCTGTGGCACGCGTCCCCGTGCTGCACAGCACAGCTTCTCCCAGCCCAGCAAGAGCTCCCGTGCTTCTCTGCACTCCCTGGATGCACCGGAGCACAAACCAGAGCAGAAACCAGGGGCACAAACCCCCCCACAGCTGCACCTGCTGCTGCGTGGCTCGGATCCGCGGGGACACCTGCGGGAGCCGTGTGGTGACAGCTCCAGGGACACCACAGGTCTGGGGCAGGAGGGGGCCCTGGGACACTACAAACCAACAGTCAGAGGAAGGACAGAGCTGTTTCCCCAAAGCTTCCCAGCTGGGATGGGATCACAGGATGGGTTGGGTTGGAAGGGACCTCAAAGACCATCTAATTCCAAGCCATGGGCAGGACACTTTCCCCAAGACCAGGTTACTCAGAGCCCCATCCAACCCATCTTGAGCGCTTCCAGGGATGAGACAGCCACAAATTCTCTAGACAGCACCAGCAAATCCAATTTGACTTACATTCTATTTCCCATGTTTCATAGGGAATCATTTTATGAGTCACAATATGGGAAAATCCTCATGCAGTGATGGAATCACAGCTCTTGCTGTTATTCCTGTAATTTTTCCTATAGCTGTAGCTCATATGTGAAGAGTTATTTCTCCCTACGTGCCTAAGCAATAAATCAGGAGTCTGCAGTTCAGGTAAGGGTGGGCGGCACAAAACCACTACGAATAATTCTGGAGGCACGGTGATTCCAGTGATCCTTATTTCAGTGAGTGCCAGCATGTCACATAAACCTGAAACTGAAACCCTCCTTGGCCAAAACCACTTGCACCATCCTTGAAAATACCTATAAATCGTCGTGTCATTTACCACAAATCCTGTCTATTGCTTCTTTGGCGACGCAATTGGGCTTGAGTAATGGAAAGTGAGAATGAAAAAATCCTTAAAGAGCAGTATTCCAGGGCAAGTTTGCCTTTAGCAACTGAAATAACAGACATCCCCAAGGCACACATGTAAGAGCTGGCTTCAGTAGAAGTTATTGCTGTGTAAAATCCATGTTTCACGCTCTCCCCTCCCGCTGCTGCTGCTGCCAGGAGTTCCGGGAACAAAAGCACTGCGGGGATGAGCCGCACGTGCCCACGGCTATGGCACAAAGGTCTGACCGAGCCTCTGTGCTCCTAAGGGGTGAGGCACCCCAAGGTAAACTCATCCCAACCCCACCTACGTGGCATGTGCTCAGAAGTCCCTGCAGATGGGTTGGGATCGCCCCTGAAGTGCTTTAGGGAAGGTAAATCTTGCCTGGGGTGGGGAACAGCCCGATAACAGGAGAGCACTGCCGTGCCCACGGAGGAGGATGGAGCTGGAGCTTCAGCCCTGGGAAGTCAAGCAAGATCCTCCAGCTGGGTTCAGGGGGACCCAGTCCACAAAACACATCCAGAATATACCAGACAGGGACAAATCAGGCCAGGGAGGGATGTTCCCTGGCCTCAAAAAGTGTTTAGATGTTCATTTTTTTTTTTTCCTTTGCCATCATTTTCAGGAGTTTCTCAACCAGGCACCACATTTCCAGCCTGCCAGGGGCTGTCAGCATCAGCTTTTGCAGCTAAGAAGTCACTTTGTCACCTCACCAGCTCCTATGACAGACAGCAGAGAGCCCAGAGGCTCTGCAGCACCCTGTACATCTTATGTCTTGGAGAAGCAATCTGGATTCCCAGAGAAATTCCCCAAAGCAAGCGACCATCGCTGTGCCCTGCTGTGTGAGCCACGGAGGGCCGGCTGCACCTCACAGAGGCAGCAGCTCTCCAAGGTGGCCTCCCCAGTGCTGTGGGTGATTCCTCCACCTTCATTCACCTTCTGCCCGATAAATCAGGGAGAGGCACGGCCCCAGCACAGCTGCAGCACCCAGAGTGAAGCCTTTGCCACCCAGAGCAGCCCAGCAGTGCTGCCTGCCCTCTTGGCGAGGTGGGAGGTGTTTGTAAGGAGTGCAGCCGTCCTGTTGCTTCCCAGCAGTGTATCCTGGGCATGGCAGTTCTGCTCTTTTTGTTTAAATAGCTGCACCGTACCCAGGGAAACCTCAAGGCAGAGTTTCCAAAATACAGCCACAGCCCCTTGGAAACAAAGGTACTGCCCAGATGGCAGCTCAGCCGTGCCGCCGAGCGTAGGAGGGTTTGGGCACCGACCAGAGGCACATCAGGGGCTTGGCAGTGCCCCAGCTCCACTCCAGCACAACCCACCCCAAACGAGCAAAGCAGCCAAGGACCCTCGGCCTCGTCTGCAAGGAGTCACAACACCAGGTCACGGCGCTGGCAGCTTTTTGGTATGGCAGCCAGTCGTATCCAGACCTCTCCCTGCACTGCTCCTCCCTGCTCCAGAGCTGCTCCAACCACCTCAGGAGGCCACAACAAATAACAGGTTTCCCTACGCACAGTGCACAACCATTAATACCCAATTTAATCCATTACAGCATGCTAATCATCACACTCAGACTGTCTCAGGTTCCCGGCACACAAGCCCTAATAAACCCTCTCGGCAGCCCATTTAGCAGCACTAATGAGAGAAGAAAAATGTGCAAGAGAGAAACGCTGCTAATTAATTTGAACAACAAACAGGCAGCAGCATCACAGAGTGAATTTTCTGAGTGAAGCCAAACTCCTGGCTCCCGTGGCTTATGAGCTCGGGCAGAGTCCTGTGGCCATGATGTGGCTCAAGTGACTGGCAGCTGCCACCAACACCCCTGCAGGGTGGCCAGACCCGTGGCTTGGGATATTAGGAGAAGGCTGGCATGATGACACCGTGTCCCCACAGTGGCCAGGGCAAAGCCAGAGCAGAACTCGGCTTGCAGAGCATGGAGCCACAGGCTGGTGCCTGGAGCAGAGCAGAAATCGGCTGCAGAGCAGAGTCCAGCAGCTGGAGGAGCTGCCAGAGGCACCTGAGCTTTTCGGAGTGAGCAGGGGACCTTTTACAGGAGACGTGTCCACTCTGTGGTGCACCAGCCACTTCCTGGGTCGGGATTTCACAGTGAATTCAGAGGAATGACACCAGGCACGGTCACACTCTGTGTTAGCCGGGGAGGAAGGCGCCTGCATGAGCAGAGGGCACAATGCCCTCACCCCGTCGGGCAAGACTGGCAAAGCCAGGAGGGGGAGAAGGGACAACAAAGTCCCCCAGCGTGAGGGGATCCCATCTCCTACACCCCGTTTGGAAATGCCTGCAGCCCCGAGGGCTGCCTGTGTCACACACACACACCCTCCACGTCCCGCTCCGGTGTCACGCTGCCCCTCGGCGCTGGGTCTCAGCCCGTGCTGGCACAGGTGCCTTCTGATAACAAGGTCCGTGCCCCCAGTGCCGGGCTCTGCCTGGAACAAGCTGCCTCGCTGCGTTTGCTTTGCTTTTTAAGCCTTTCCCACTTGTTTATACACAGTGAAACAGCTGCTCACTCCTCCGCAGGGCGCTCGCAGCCGGGAGCGCTTGGTGCACGCCGCACTCGGGGCTTTTTCAGCCTTTTCCTTTTCCCGGTACAGACACAAAGGGAGAGGCGAGAGGAGAGGGAGGCTCACCTGAATACGAGGATTTCTTCATGCCGTCGCTCGGGGCTGTGACATGGGAGCAGGGGCGAGGCCGGGTGGGGTGCGCGGTGCCGGGGGTGCCGCGCTCCTTTTGTAGGCAGGGCCGGGGAGGGGACGCGCACGGTGCCACCGCATCCGCGCGTGGCTCCGGCCGAGGGGCAGCCCAGCGCTCCCGGTTGTCAGCGCACACCTTTCCCAGCCGCGCACACCGGTGCGGGCTGTTCCAAGTCTCCTGGCACGGGCAGGGGAAGAGCGGGGCTCAGCCTCCCCCGCGGCTGCACCTTACCCCCGCGGCACGCAGATCATCCCCGGGGCTCGGCCGTGCCAGCTCCCCGCCCTGGAAATCCCGGTGCATTTAGCCGCTGCAGCAAAGGGAAGGGATGGAATTTCACGCCTCCAGCCCGGCGCACCCCATGGATTTGATTCAGCCCTCGGCTGCTGGAGCAGCTCGGGTCAGCGCTGCTCTCCCGTCTCTAGTTCAAAGTGCATGAGTGACCCGTGAAAGCGCCTCTTTCCTCTCCAAACCCGCTCGTCCAGGGCTCATTCAAGGCTGCAAACCGAGCAAAACGTTTGTGCAGGCTCACACCTCCCTTACTCGCTGCTGCTGGGGGGGGAGCAGAGAGCCACGGACCCCAGAAACAGCCCCCAGACACCGCCCCAGGTGCGGGGAAGAGGATTTTACTATTCCTTACGTGCCAGGAGGGCAAACATGCTCCGGATCACTCCCCTGCGAGACGCAGGTTGGGCAATTAATTACACAAACGCAATCAGCCGGAGGCATTGCAAACACAGACAGGAAGAAAGTCACAGCTACTCTTAATTTGCTCTAAGGGCACAGGGAAGTGCAGGAGCCTGAGCTGCTGGAGGAAGGGCCAGGCTGCTCCCTGGAGAGATTTCCACAGCCCCTCAGATGGGTCACCCACACACAAAGGTGCAGAGCACAAGTCCTGTTCACACGAGAGAATTCCGCCAGCTGTAAGGCAAGGATTCCATAGGAAGGACTTTCTGCTTGGTTTCAGACTCTTCCACAGTAGGAAAGAAGATTTCTGTCCCCAGCCCTAACCCTGGCATTGCACGGGGACGGAGAAAGGAGGTAGATGAGCTGGATTAAGAGGATATGGTCCTATCATCATTTCTTACCATTTCTCAGCCATAGATTATCCCCTCTGTAAGAGATCTGAAAAAGGGATTGTCTGAGCCTCTCTCCAGCTTTAGTGCAAAACTGGAAGAGCTGGCTGAAGCCACTGGGGGATTCAGTGCTAAGCAGCCAGACTTTGCACTGGAACAGCTCAAGATCACTCCACATTCCCAGGATTGTAGCAACAACAACTACCCAGGGCTGCAGGACAGAACTGCATCTGCTGGGGTCTGCAGGGGGGAGATGTTTGCACAAATTGTCACCAACAAAACTTCCATCAAAAAAAACCTCTCGAACCACCAAAGGTTTGTTGCCTAATCAAGCACACATTTAAGGCAATAGCAATGATATATTACCCTTTCCACAGGTGCTTTTGGAACCATTAGTCACAATTCCTGGAGGAGAAACAATAGTGCAACGACTTGCCCCACCTCGTACACCAAGTGAGGGCAAAGTCGGGGGCAGAGCCCACTCCTGGTCACTGATCCCACTGCTCTGCTCCTGCCTGCACCTCTCTGATGGGCTCGAGTGTTTATCACTCAGCTCTCACTTTACAGGAGTTCAAAAGGCAGCTTTCCCTTCTTGATGATGGGGATGTGTGCACGTGTGCCTGCTTTAGTGTGCAATTACACCTACAAATTGGTGCAATTCAGTGTCTGGGTCTGTGTTTGTGTGATTACTTGTGCAAAGGGTGTCTGTGCCACCGTCCCAGGGCTGCTGGGGAGCAGCATGGTGGGAGCAGCTTGTTCGGAGCCGTGGCCGTTTGATCAGCTCCAGTGCACAAACACAAACAGCAAATTGTGGGGCAGGCGTCCTACTGCAGGGCCAAACAAACACGATGAGACAGAAAATGGCTGAAGGGATAATTTTCTGAAATAGTCTCTGACAAAGGATCCTTTTCTTTGCCTGCCCGGCCTCAGAATCACCCAGAGAATCAGTCGCTTGGCTCAGGAGGGCAGGTTAATGTTTAATACAATGCAGAGCCCACAGGCTTCGAATAGGTAAGTCATTTAGAGCCTTTTTCCCCCCCCCCCCCCCGCTCTTTCGTAAGTCAGTGAGAGAATTTACTGTTCCTAAAGCGAGGGATTTGGACTGCTGGCTCTGGCAGGCACCGTGTGAGCCTCGCACATCCAGCCCTGGCATCCACACCCGTCCTGCCCCAGCCCCGAACATCCCCCCTGCCAAACACATCCCAGCGTGGCACTGGGGTGCCAGCGCAGTCCTGGCAGAGGCGCAGAGCTGGCCACTCTTCAGAGAGGCCGTGTCAGCCTCGCTCGTCCCCACACCTCAGGGTGCCCAGCTCCACACACACAGCAGTGACCTTGGGAGGGACGAGCCTGGGCAGGCTGCTCTGAGCCCCGTGGCACCTGCAGCCACCGGGGCTGCAGATGTTGCTCCTCCTGCAGCAGCTGCTGAGCCTGGCCCAGCTGTGGTGCCCTCAGCAGCCGGTTCTTCCTGCAACACGTGTGTTAGAGTTGTTGCAGGCACGAGAAGCGTTGGCTGCGAGGGGTCTGTGCTGTCTCTCCCCCAGCACGGGGGGGGGTCCTGCATGCAGAAACACAATCTCCCAAACTAAACACAGCAGTGAGCAGAGGAGGGAGAGACAAGCACCGCCAGCTCCACACCGTGGGCTGAGGCCGGCAGCCAGAGGCCCAGGAAAGGGTCAGAGGGAGAGAGAGAACAGCAGAGGCAGCAGCACCCAGAAATGCACGTTGGAGAGAGGAGGGAAGGGTACAAGTAAGGAAAGGATGAGCCCCATGGAAAAAAAAAAATCAGATTACAAGGACTCACACAAAGCAAGACATGTGGGAATGCTGAGCTGTGTCACTGCCTCTCTGACTGACTCATTCAATCTCTCTGACCAAGCTTCTCCTGCAAAAGGGGAGGAAGATGGAGATTTCCCAGGGAGAGGTGTGGTGAGGCTCAGTGCTGCCCTGGGGTTCCAAGGCATTGACTGGTGGGCAAAAGTGGCTGTTATGGAGAGAGCAGAACTCCCTGAGATGAGGAGAAGCAGGAATTTACACTGCAAAGACCTGCCCACGTAAGCTGAGCAGACCTGAGCTTGGGGAACAGCATCTCCAACTGATACAGGGGTAGAACCTCAGGTGTCAGGACTATAAATCCCCCCCATCTCCCTCTCCAGCCCTGTTTCTTTTACAAATGATCCTCCAAATGATGCCCCCAGGGTCTGGCCACCCTGCAGGGGTGTTGGTGGCAGCTGCCAGTCACTTGAGCCACATCATGGCCACAGGACTCTGCCCGAGCTCATAAGCCACGGGAGCTGGGGGTTTGGCTTCACTCAGAAAAAGACCAATCACTCTTTTGTGGCTGTGATCCTGGAGAGGAGATGCAGAGGACTTTTCCACCCTGCTCTGCCCCAGCAGCCCAGGGCCCAGTGCTGGCAGGCAGCCACCAAACTGAGCAGGAGGGGAGTGGTGACACTGCACCCTGGCCTTGGGGATCCCTGCAAAACCCAGCGTGGAGAGCCCCTGGATTCAAGGGAAAGGAAGCAGGAGACTACCACACAGGAGATGAGACCGTGCGGGGTTTGGCCCTGCCAGGTACCAAGGAGGGCTTTGGGCACCGCTGCGTGTGCAGTGGGACCTGACTCACCCCAGAATCCAACAGCTGGGATTCACTAAGCCAGCAGAAAGGGCCAGGAGTTCAGTCATCCCACTGAATCTGCTCACTTCCACTGGAGGAGCTCCGTGCCAGCAGACTGGCTGCTGGTGGCACAGCTCAGCCCGTGCTCCATGCCCTTTGCAGGGCACAATTCCCACTGTCCATGCCCAATTCCCATTGCTGGTGCCCAGGACAGCGAGATGCTCGTGAGAAAGGACAAAAGCCTGGCAACCAGCACTGGAGACTGGCAGAATCTGCCCTTCTCTCTGCCACCTTCTTGAGGAAATTAAACTCTCATGGCACCTCTGATGGCTGTCCCTTTCCCCTGCAGCCCCAGCAGAGCATTCGCTCACGCAATGCACCTCCTGTGCCAGTCAGTTAATCCACACAATGCACTGCTTACTTACATTCATTATCCTCATGTAGTTATTAAAAAAAAACAAACACGTATTTCCATTTTTAACAGCTCTGAGAAAGGGTTGTCCAAACTGGGATTAAAACTCGGCGCTGTCTGACTTGTTGCTGCCTAACTTCACAGCTGCAGGAATGTTGGCTGCTCCAAGCTCAGCGGAGCCTTATAAAAACATACCTGCCCAGATCTTGGAGAGGGAGATAGGAATCAGCTCCATGATCAAAGTCCCTGATAGCATTCCTGGATCACACAGGCTTTGCAGAGAACAGCATGCAGAGGTCTGCAGGACTGATTGGCAGTGACCTGGAACTGCTTTCTGCAGCAGCTTGGGGATAATTCAGTGGAACTCACATCCAAGGAGCCTCCAAGCCCTGACTTCATCTGTAGGCACATATGAAACATGTGGCTGCTCTGATGCAGCAGCCTGACCCTCAAGCTTGCAGTTAGGAAACCAGGGGTGGGTTTATGAGGTGCGTTTGGGGTGACCTGTTATTCACAGCACCAAACCCACTGAAGCACGGAGACAGGGGAGGTGGGATGTGAGTGAGAGCAGCTCAGGTCCACATGGATGGGGAATAACCGCCCACTGGAAATCACGGCTGAGATTTTGGTTAAATCTGTGTAATGTAACACGTGAACAGGCCTGTTTCGCTGTCCTCAGTGTCACTGGGGACAGCGTGGCCACCTGTAAGTCCCCATGTCCCCAAATGTCCGTGCAAACCCGACTGCCAAACCCAGGATGATTAAACACAAACAACAGCAAGGGCATGAGCCACCACCACGGCTAAAACTTGCCATAGTCCAGTCCTGAGCCACATTTTCTTGCCACTGGCCAGGATTTCATGCAGCTCTCTCCCCTTCTTGCTCCACAGTAGGAAAACACAGATGTTCAGCCTGTCAGCATCAATCCACAATGCTCAGATGCAGGAGGCCAGGCAGCTGTGGTGACCTAAAGCCTCACACACTCTCTCTCCCTGCTTTTTTCCAGAGGTTGATTCATTTGGTTAGGACACAGCACAGCCAGGCCCTCTGTGGTCTTAAATGCACATGGCTGAGAGATAAATAATTCAGCTGTGTGTTTCCTAACTTTCCCCCCTGTGATTCCATCTGATGACGAAGCACCAAAACCCCCCAGCACTAAAGGATCACCACGTATGATCTGATGGTCAGGCTGCTCTGGCTGGGCTGGTGGTTATGGCAAGGGAGCAAATAACTTAATGAAGCAATTACTCCTATCAAATCAGCAGGTTTTGTTCTTTTCTTCTGCCTAAATTACGAGGAACGGGGAAGAATGTCCAATTACTCGGGGCAGAATTTCATTACCAAACAAGATAACATCTGCTCAGCCACAAGGTACATCAGATGGCCATTTTCATAGAATGGTTAGGGAAGAGAACACTTCAACCTGAAATTAAAGTTGAAGAGGGCATTAAAAGACAACAAAATAAAAATTAAAGGCAGTAGTCAATGCCCATTCAATAGAAGGAAAATCCCTGAATGTAAGGGAAGTCTGAATGAAAGGCCGTAAGTGTTTTCCATTTTCAATAGCTCCAGTTTCTAAAAACAAAACTCTTCAAGGTGGCTCGTGAGCTGACCCACATGAATACACCCCCCACCCCCCTCCAAGAATCACTGTAAAATCCCCGAGCTGCTTTCAGAACTGCCAGCTAAGCACTTCAGAATCTAACTGCAAGTTTGAAAAACAAAAGCAGGTCAAAGTCAAACTCTCAAACCCCTCACTGCTTAATCCATTTCTCACAAATAAAGAGCCCTGGTTTATGGCTTTTATGGCCTGAGTTTGAGTTGAAACTACACGAATTAAGCAACAACCTCAGCTTTGTGTCAGTCGTGTCCTTCCAAAGTGGTACAGGAGGGATCTGGATCTTACTTGCCACCAAGTGAGAGGATCCCTAATTTTCATCCAACACCACACCTAACCCAGGGCAGGGCCTTCCCCCAGTGCCTGGGTCCCCAGATGCATTTTCACAAGTGCAATTCAGAGAAGTGAATATGCACCCCTAGGGAGGGAGAGGGGAAAGGGGAGCAGAGGTGCAGTGCTGGAGCTCTGAAAAGCCAGGCTTGCTGGTGCTGTGGGGGAGAGGGACCACACAGCAGCTCTCCTGACCTCCCCAGCAGCACCAACCAGTCTGGCTGCAGGCTGAGCACGTGCCAACAAGCCAGGCACGGCTGTTTGGCTGCTCCTGCGCCCGTGCAGAGACATCCCTGGGTAGGCAGGGAAAGGCACAGTCGTGCTGCAAGCTGTGCTTCACCGCCTGAATCCAGATCCAGGCCTGAACGCAGCTCCCAGCCCTGTGAGAGTGATTCAGAGCATATTCCTACCTGCATGACCTTACACGTTTGCCTCCCGTGTCTGCAAGGCAGAGGCACAAGGTGCCCCTGCTCCCGACAACTCTTGGTGGAAAAGCAGCCCCAGATGCAGAGGGGGCTCTGCCTTGGCTCTTGCAGGGAAAACACTGGACTGGAGCCATGGGGCCTGCTAGAACTGGGAAAGGGGAGCAAGGAACTGGAAAATGGAATCAACAATAAAAGAGCCCACTGAAAACGTGGATAAAGGAAAACCACTGAAGGATCGACCAGAGTCTGCCTATAATCACCAGCAGAGCAATTACAGAATTAGGGATGATTTATAACAGACTGAAGAGCTGGATACTTGGCACGTGCTATGGAAAAGCTGTAAGGAGGGAATTCTGTATGCTGGCACCGGGCTCAGGAGCCACAAGTGATGCAGCCTCAGCAGTTCTGTCCTTTACAGAGCAAACTGAGCAGCATTTGGATGTCTTTTCTTATAGCTCTCAGCTTCCAGCTATAATTTGGTCCAGCCATCAACTCCAAGTTTTAAAAATCAAAACAAACAAAATTTAGTTATGCAGAAGGTTGAAAAAATACGAGGCATGATTAATAATAGCCACTGTTTCCTCAGTGCTGTAACACAGAGCAGCTTCCAGCCAGCACTGGCAGCTCTTTTAGGAGG
This sequence comes from Gymnorhina tibicen, assembly GCA_013399875.1. Classification (NCBI taxonomy): domain Eukaryota; kingdom Metazoa; phylum Chordata; class Aves; order Passeriformes; family Artamidae; genus Gymnorhina; species Gymnorhina tibicen. The sequence continues at coordinate 324,670 of VXAZ01000159.1, forward strand.
AAATTACTATTGTCCAACTTTACAGGTGGGGAAACTGAGACACAAAAGGGCTGCAGAAAGCTGCTGGTTTAGCCCAGCTTTAGAGTTGTAGTCCTGGGCTTTTATTATACATAAAACTCTCAGTTTTCCTGGAAACTGGGGCAGGCTGATCTGTGATACACTGTCACCCAGCATCAGCCATCACTTGTGTCTCTGCCTTGCTTGCTAAGGACATAATTCCACTGTTACTTTCTCTTTTCTTGCACTGGCACAGCTTCATTTCTCACTGCTCTTTATCTTCCATTTATGTCGTTTACTCCAGAATTTCAAAGGGTGATGTTGCCATCAGCCAGCAGCAGCTAAAATACCTGCCCAAGATTTAGGAGAGTGGAGAAGCCAGCCTCTCAAACCCAAACTCGTTTCCAATCAACTCACACACCAACGACAAGCCCCGAGCTGAGAAGCCCAATTTAGTTGGTACAAATACCTTTGGAAAGCTCCAGAAAGCTCCAGGGGATTCTCCCACTGGCAGTGAAAGGAGCAAATCTAAAAGACATAGGAGCTGCAACAGGCAGTGGCTTTAAGGGTAAAAATCAGCTTCATTTGAAGCCCTGCAGTGCCAGTAAGGAAGCAGCCAGGGCTGCCTTCACACCCAGCTCCGAGTGATCAATCACCATGAATCACCCCTTGAGAGGGGAGCAGGGAGGTGATTCAAACACCAAAACATGCTGCTGCTGCTGCTCAGCAGGTACCTGCACGACTGGGCTGACATACCCACCTCAGAGGGACTTCAAACAGGCTGGGGAGGCAGGGAGGCTGCAGGAGCACATCCCAAATCTGGGTTCCTGCCCAGACCCTCTGAGCCCCAACAAGGGACAGTCCCAGTCTTGCTGCTGGGGAAGCACCTTAGAGCCTGAATAAGTATTTTCACCTTACGTGTTTCCATAAATGATCCTTGTTTCTATCAAATACCCTAAGCTTTACAAACCAGGGGTTTCTTTAAGTGCTGACGCTCGCAGGGTGCAGACAGGCCCTGTAAGGCAGCACCAGAGATGAAGAGGGAAAGTGCAGCCACGCTGTGCAAAGCTGCCTCTGTCCTCACGGAGGGAGGGACGAGCACGGCGTTCAGGGCAAGCAGAGCTGGGGTTTGAGCTCAGCTCCGCACAAACTGGCAGGAACCACAGAATGATGCAGGGGAACTGCTGCCCAAGAACAACAGAGGGCCGTGCTCTCAGCCCAGCCCCTCAGCCCTGCCAAGACAAGCCAAGCAGCATCGGAGGCTGCTGCCAGAGTTTTGGGGGGCTTTGAGGAGTCAGCTGGGGCTCAGGCTGGGGCATGAATGGTTTCCTAACAGAAATGATTCAGAGTCTGGAGCGGTTTCAGGAGGAGCTCGCTGAGCTGGCTGGTGCCAGGAGCGCTGTGAATGTAGCAGCAAGGAATGCTTCCTCCCTCCTCATCCCCCGGCCTCCCGGCTGCTCCCGGGACCAGAACGGCTCGGAAAAAGCGGGTTGTGATCCAGGAACCCCCGGGGGCATCTGGCCTCCATCTCCGCGCGGGCTGCGAGGGGAAACGGCACCGAGTAGCTGCAGAAACAGTCACCTGCTGGGAGGGTCGGGGCTCCAATAAACCCTCACCTCACCCGTGGCCAAAGGCAAACAGCTCCGTTCCGAGGAGGAGGGGGAACAGGAACTGTGAAAGGGGTATTACAAGCCCTCGTGCAAAAGCCTTCCCGCTGTCGCTGTGTTCAACAACTCCCATTCCCAAGAGGAGCAGGGACTGAGCGCAGTCCCACCCCGCGGAGGGTTCCCATGCAGTGCCAGCTCCCAGCCTGGCACAGCTGCTGCCCTCACCCCCGTCTGATGGTTCATTTTCACTCAGGGGGTTGTTCCTGCCTTGCCCTCCCCTGGCTCAGCCCCTGCCCGGTGTTGTAGTGGCTGTCCGAGGGCTTTAACCCGCTTAACCCCACAGCCAGCATCGCTGCCAGCTCCTTTTCCAGTCAGGTCGTTCTGCGTGAACTGAAGACAACTACAAACATCACATTTTTGCCTTCACTTTTCTTTCCCTTCAACACTGAAAGTACAGAAAGTAACTAGAGGTGCATCCACCTGGCCACGGCTTTTAGTCTGTTCATCTCTGAACAGAATACATGAAAATTCTGAGGATAAACACTGCCTGTAAACACTGTCTTGGTGTGGAGAAAAGCAGTGGAAAGTAACAGTTTAACTAAACTGCTCAGAGAGGCAGCTCCAGGATAAGGTTGCTGCGAAAATACCTCACATTTCAATATTTGCTCACGGATCTGAGCCCTGGTGGATTCAGTTCTCCTACTTCCCCCTTCAGGCAACTCATGAGTAGGAAAAAACCGGATGCATTAGGTAAATAATTCTTCCTGAAGCATTCAGCAGATTCTGATCTCCCCGGGACATCTCCACAGCCACCTGCAGTACCAAACCCTCCAAGCCTTACTTGTACTGCTTGGTCTTTGTGGCCGTAGGAGTTTTCCCAAGGAGTCAGGCCTAAGGTTGTTCATTTCCACACGAAAAAACAGGCTTTTGTGCAAAAATTTTAGCAGTCACCAGGTGGAGCTGTTGCCGACTGTATTCCCTTTTCTACAGGCTTTTCTATCACGAAGAGCTACAGGGAAGACAGCCAGCAGTGTGGAGCCTGTCTTTGGAGAGGTTGAGCATAAATCAGTCTGATCACTGTCTGCAAACCTCTGGACAGAGCCATTCTCCAGCCGCTGCTTCCAAGCCCTGCACAGGCAGAAGAACGCACAGCTACAAACATAGTTCTCCTTCCATTAAAGCCAAAACCGTTTTTATAATAATTATTACTAGCAGCACACGACCAGCACCTCACAGCCCACCACTCTGATTCAAGAATTAGAGGCTCTTGGTACCCACAGCCCCTCACAGCAACGCGGTTCCAGCCTGGAGGTTTCCGAGGAGCAAATTTGTCTTGCTGCTGAGCCGTGCCCATTTCGTTGGCACTTCAGCTTATCTAACCACCAGAGCAGCTTGGCCAATGACAAATTACACTGTTTATACAATTAACAGTCCTGGATGAGCATATCTCTTCCAAGAAACCATGAGCACTTACAAAGCTGTCTTTTTACAGCAAGGAAGAAAGCCAATGCAAAAGCAGAGCATGTGGCTGCCAGTTATAATTGAAATCATTTTAATAATTCATGCCTCATTACCTTGCCACATGGCAGTTCAAAGACCATCTCCTAATCCTTTAACCCTTCTCTCCTGCGTCCTTTGGTTTGGTTTCTCAGTTTAATCAGTGAAGAAACAAAATGGGGAATGCTCATCAGCACTTGCCCATGGGGACAAAAACCAACGGGGGCTAAGATCTTAATCCCCTTCCTCCTGCCCTCCTCGGTTTCCTGATTTGATCTGTCACTGCCGGCTGAACCAGTAAAGAAATTAATAAACTATCTGTTGGGTATCCCAAGCTGTTGGCTGAAGCTAGAATTGCTTTATGGCATGTCTAGGTCCAGCACTAAGGACAAGGGGAGCCCGTGTTATTTAGCAGCTTTATGCGGCCGGGTAAGACTTGCTGGAAGCAATTGTGTCCTTTATCCTCTGACATCTCCCAGGATTTTTCCAGCTTTGCGTTGTCCTCGGGGTAGTCAGTCCCACGGCCCTTTCTCCTCAGAGGAACTACAATTTGAAAGTCAGGATACCAGAGCATTATATTTTTTAATGGCTTTGAAGCTTTCTTGTTGCCCCCTTGGCCATCGAGGGAGAGAACACCTGACATCTATTTACTCTTCCAGTGCTACGTGGGCAGATCGCAAACAATAAAGTAAGATCTAATGTTATTTATGGCTGCAAGTACGGTCCTGTTCTCTCATGAGAAGGAAATAACCTTGTAAAAACACATTCATTTTAAGCACAGTGTGTATTTACACACAGGAAGGGTCCCTCCTTCACCAGTTAAACTCAATGTGGGTGAGGGAAACCAAACCACGTACACACGAACATGCACCAACACGCACAAAATGAGAGTGCTGGCAGGAGATTTCAACAGCAGAAATGCCAGCAGCAGCAGAGACTATCATTCTATCATTTACAGCTCATTACTCAGTATGTTCCAGCAGGCAGGTACACAGAGCTGGAGATAAACCCAGCCTAGCGAAGGCTGGAGCACGAGGAACAGCACGAGCTCTGTGCTGCTGTCAGCTCTCCTCCAGCACCCAGAGCCGAGCCCCGAGCCTCCAGCACGGCACAAACCCCATCTCCCCAGCAGCTGCCAAGGAGCCCTTCCATGCTCCAGCTCCCACCTGCATCTCCACGCAGGGAAGGCTTCGGAAGAGCCGCTGGGAGGGATGGAGACAGCCCTCAGGCTCCAGCTGCAGGAAGTTTACATGCCCACGGACTTTCAGCTGGTGTTTGAGGAACAGATCTGGGTCCCCCGGCAGCAGAGCCAGCACAGGGTCACCTTGGGGAACATTTCAAACACACAGAAGTCAAGCCCCAGGTGATGGAAACCTGCCCAGCTCCAGTGGCATTAGAAGAGGAGATTTATCCCCTGGTTTTTTAAGTCTATCACAAAGGTTTGCCTGTTGGACACACAGAGCCATTCCCACGTTCCCTGCACCAGGGACAGGGGCTGACTCGCCTGCTCCCTCTGTGAAGTGCTTATCAGAGGAGCTGCTGTGCCTGTGTATGGTCTGTGGAGTGTGTGGAGAGTCCCCATGCCTTTTCCCAGGCTGGATGAATGCCTAGCAAGAAAAGGGATCTTTGCAGGGAATTTATTGGGCAGCCTGAGCAGCACTCCAGAAGCTGCATGTTACCTTTGAAGCCCTAAAATAAAAATCTATTGCCAGATCACTCCACCTGCAGGGAGAGGACAAAGGTGATCAAACACAGGTTTCTTTCACGGATAAGCTCTGAGCCAAAGCTCTTCTGCGTTTAACAGGGAAAAGAGTACAATGAGTGTGACTCACGGCGGAGCTGTGTGGGCGATGTGCTGCCCACAGGCAGGATGCTCAGCTGATGAGGCCATTTCAACCCTCAGACCCCATCCAACACGTCATGCTGCTCTCTAATGTTGCAGAACCAAAGTGCCCAGGTGGGTATTTGCCCTCAGAATACTGATAAGGATTCTTAATTCCCCTTTTCTATCACTGCTCACGTTAACAAGCACTGCCCAGTGACAAAAAATGTTAAGGTTTTCAAGCACCATCAAATTGGATTTTCCAGTTTGTGGGAGAGGAAAAGTAAAGGTCACAGTGATCATTACAGCTGTCTCCTTATTCAAAGCAGAGCACTTTAGAGAAGAGTTTGGCCTCACTTCTAATCAGCATTCAGCACTGAAGAGCTTGGGGCTCTTCTGGTCTGGGCAAAGGGCCAGAGAGTGACTCTGAACAGAAAAAGTAAGCAAAGTGTGCTCTAATATCACTGACTAAACCAGGTGAAATACAAAAAAATAAGTCAATTAAAACACAAAGCTCTAATTCAGTTTTCTGAATTTCAGTTTCTTTCCTTGTAACAAGATTAGGAATTACAATAAAACAGGCAAGACACTGATCTTGAGTTTGGTGTTCAAGGAGGATACAAATGGTGCCTCGGAGAAAGTGCTGCCAACACACAGCAGAGCTCAAAGGATCAGAACAGAGCTGTGGATCATGGAAGGAATCAGAGCAGAAGTCCAAGAGGTTGCCACAGACGTGTTCTGGACTGCTTTGAAAGATTACCTGCTCCCAAATTCATCCTCTCCGAGAGCTGGTTGCTGATTCCTTCTCAATTCCCAGGCACACAGCACCCTTCAGTCTTCATCCAGCTTTTTACAGCTGAGCCTCCTCCAGCTCTTCCCTTCCAAAACCGTGTTAAAGTCTTCTAAGGGATCCCGAGCATTATCCAGTTGAACACAAAGGAGGAGAGGAGAGCTGACCGTGTCTCTCCTCCCTCCCTGGCCATCCCTTCCAGCCACGCTGCCAACTTCCAACACATCCTGGCCATATATTTAGTCTGCACTAATTTGCTTTGCATTGTCTTGTGCGGGGTCCAAGCGCAGGAATTACGTATCCAGTGAGGCATCCAGCACTCTGGGAAACCCTGGAGTTCTGGAGACTCAACTCCTCACGCTGCTGCCAGAGGTTGAGAGACCTCGTGGTCCAGAGCACCACAGCGACTCAGAGGAGCCGAACGGCAGCTCAGGGAGACAATCCCAAATCCCTGTCTGTGTGTGCTGGCAGAGCGTGTGGAGCAGGGCGAGAGTTGCCATTAAATTGATCCAGGGAAGGGCTCAGTGCTGTGGTCACAGGGTGAGGGTCCCTGGCAGCCCTGCCTGCCAGGGCACAGTCGTGGGTGCTGCGTGGCAGAGAGGCTGAGGCACAAGAGTCACCACAGCATCCTTAAAATGGCAAAAAAAAAAAAACCAACTGGCAAAAAACCATTTCTAGTTCGGGCTGCTTCACTTTGTTTATAAGGAAAGATTGAGAGGGGAACTTGGTTGGACAGAAAACTCTTTGAGACCAATGGCTGTGAAACACCTTCTCCTAAGGAACCCAAAGCTTCTCAGTTGTCCACCTTTAGAGGAGGCAGAGCTCATCTGCAACTGAACATCTGCCAGATATTTCCAAAAGTCCTCCTGGGCCAAGCAGAGCTAAACCTATCAGACCACAGCAGATCAAGAGCCTTGAGGGACCACCCCAGTGACCCAGTGCAGGGAGAGGGGAGAGGGTGGCAGAGCAGGGTGGAGCAGCAGTGGTGGCATTTCCCTCCTGGGTACCCCATGCAGCAGGTCAGATTCACCAGCACCTCCAGAGCTGAGCATAAGTCCCTTCCCACAAAGTGGTGATTCAGGGGCTGCTTAAACTGACCCTGTCCTCATTCCAAGCTGGAGGTACAGATAGGGTGGAAGTGAGAAGCAGAGCCATCACTGCCCCCAGCCCCTAAGATTTCCACCCCTGAAGCAGCAGCACTCTGCAGGTGAGCCCGGTTTGGGCGGAGCACGACCTGATGTGTAGGAACAGGATGTTCATCCTGGAGAGAGCTCCTTCTCTCAACACTGCTCTCGAATCCTAACCCCTGCCTGGGGTAGAAACAGCTTCTTTTACTCTGTTTTCATCAATCATTCAATGGTGGCACAGTCAACACCAGGACTCCAGGCATTTGTGGCCCACGGGTGGAAAATGTATGAGCTGTAGGAGTTATGAGAACCCACCACAGACACGGCACCTGCTTGGATCCCTGAAAATACAGAAGCAAAGGGGCCTTCACAAGGGTGTCAGTGATGCTGGGAAACCCTGTGACAATTGCTGGTGGTCAGACGAGATGGTTTTGTGCCTGCCCAGGGGCAGCGTGTCCTGGTGCCCACCCAGCTCCAGAGCCCCCTCCAGTACCAGGCCGGGATGCCAAGCGGGAGCCAGGATAACCCTGCCACGGTAGGGAAAACCAAACGTGGTCATTTTCTCTCTAGAGCACGTCCCCCCGCGAGCCTGTTCGCGCTACAACACGCAGAAATTCCTGAGGAAATATCACCCTCTTGTGTCCAAAGCGAAGCGAGCAAGAAATGCTCCAAAAATGGGTAATAAAGGCGTTTCACATCACCACAGCTGCACGGGGGCCACTGGGGTCACAATTCTTCAATTTAGAGAAGTGGCCTCCAGACTGAGGGCGAGGATGGGGGAGCTGCCCTCCAGAGCACCTGCAGAAAGGGTTGTGCCCTGCTGTTACTGGTTTAAATTCAATAATCGAGTCTCAGTCCCACTTCACTTGGGATTCTACAAGTTGGGACAGGTGAAAAGCAGTGATTCCACTCAAACACGGGTCAAATGATTAATTAGCATTAATTAACCCTGCATACCAGCTTAGCACGGAGACCGTCATGGCTCTCACTTGCTCCTGGCATTGGAACCATGAATCAGGGAGGGATCAGCGCAGAGGAATTAAATACTCACACGTCTGCTGCTGCCCCTGCTCTGCTACAAACAGTTAAACCTTTACCAAAATCTCCGTGTGTCACCTACCCGGGACACTTCTGGGCTTTGCCTCCAAGAACCCGAGGCACTCTGTGCTCCCAGAGCTGTGGGACAGGGGTGGGAGCTGCTGTAAGGATGAGAAGGGGGATTTGCCAAGGTGCAGTCCTGTGACCCGAACTGGTCACAGTTCAGGTTTCACTTTTAATTGAGATGTTAATCTGCCACTCAGATCCCACTACAGACATGAGCTGTCGCTACCAACAACAATTTCAGGTTGCATCTCTTGCTTACTTCATCCTTGGCCAAAAAAAAAAAGAAATTAAAAGAACCTGCAAACATGATTTGAGTAAGGGAAGCCTGTTTTCCACAGTGAAAGTTTTTTTCTGTTCTCCTTTCTCCCCAGCACACCCAGGGCAGCTTCTCATGGGCTTTGCAGAGGTGGCATCTCTCCACCAGCAACTGGACCCACGGTGAGCTGGTCCCTCAGCAACACTGGCATTGCTCCTCCCCAGCTCACACCATCACTGCTGCACGGGGGTTTGAGTTTTTTGGGTTTTGGTTTGGTTGGTGGTGTTGTTGGATTGTTTGCGGGGTGGTTTTTTTGGCTTTTTTGTTTGTTTTTTCAGGTTATTTGGGGGTTTTTTTGGTTGGGTTTTTTGGGAGGACGGGGGTTGAGGGGTTTTTGTTGGTTTTTTGTTTGTTTGGGTTTTTTAAAATTTATTTTGGGTTTGTTGTTTTGCGTTTTGTTTTTTTTTTTTTTTGCTTTTGTCCATGGCCATTTTAACCTCTCTGTTCTCTCACACGCAGCACTAATCGTGACAGCAACCCTCCATGGAGGATTACCACACCTTCCAAAGGTTTTGGTTGCCTCATTGGGGTTGCTCTGCTCACTTGCACCCAGGGTAAAAATTTTTCCCATCGCTCCATCCAGGCTCATCCCAGAGTGCTCAAGGTGCCATCTCCCATTTCAGTCCCCCAGGCATAATTCTGTCCATCTCCTTCATCCTCTTAAAAAGCCACAAGCAATTTAGCTTGAGGAAAACACAAGTGATAAATAGCAATAAAATAGCCAACTGCAGACATGAGATCTACAATGTGTTTGTCATTTGGATTTAATCAAAATGTTAATATGCATTCAGTGTTATTCGAGAATTTCAGATGTATTTAATACGAGAGGATTTGCATATCTACCACTGAGGTTTTAATCCTTGATAGATGTGTAGAATAATCAATTATTCAATGAACATACAAGGGTCGGCTGATTAAATCTCAATTATAAAGGCAAGTCTTACCCACTCTATTTATTATGACTGTTGTCTCAGCATTGCCTAATTAAGCCATATTTGATTATGGGGTGAAAAACATTTACTGCAGATATTGTGGTTCTGTAATTGATGCATATCTGTGGCCTGGCTGTTAAGCCCTAATAAATACATTTTAAACAGCTAATTATTTAATTAACAACACTCTTCCAAGCTCGGCGTAAACCATTCTGCAGCCCTGCCATGAAAGGCCTGATAGGAATGAAAGCACTGAAGCTGCTGCACTGCTCTCACCCCTCTCTCCCCGTGCCAGCGATGCTGGGATGCTCCCAGCTCTGCTCCCACTGCTCTGAAAAGAGACTCCCCCACAGGGGTTGGGACCCACCAGTCCAAACTGGTCTCTGAAGCGTGGACATTGACACCTGAACTGGTTGTTTCCCTGTCACGGTCCAGGGAGAGGAATAGGCGCTAGCAGGGGATGCTGTGGTTTTGTTTGCAGGACACATCCAGCTCCTTTTATTTAATCAGGGTTTTTTCAATCTCGTGCCACCGACATCCTGCTGCTCCGGCAGGTTTTAGAAGCGGCCCCGCAGGTTCACTCCTGCCTTGGAGACAACTGAAGGTCAGCAAGATGAAAGTACAGTTCAGTTACACCACACGTTCAGTCACGTCTCCTGGACTTCATTTTCACACCCATTTCTGGAAAGGTTGACAAAACCTTTCAGGTCAGGCTGTTTCCAGTCCCTGCTTGGCCCACGGCGCAAGAGGCAGCTCTGTGCTGGTCCCCACTTCAATTAACTCCAATTAACAAGAGAGGCAAAAGCACAGGAGCTTGGTAACTCTTCCAGGGCAGGAGCCCTTCTGCAGGAGATGTTTGGACATCACCAGGTGTCTACAGTTCAGTTTCAGCTCCCAGCTCAGCAACTGGAGATGTTCAAAAAAGAGGAGCACCACAGCGTGCCCAAGATTTGTTTGTTTTCCCTCAGCTATGAGACTTTAACTCCTCTTCCTTGCAGAGACTCTGGTACCAGAAAATCTGCCACAGAAACAGAGAGAATGGAAAGGAAAGGGTCTGTGGGAACTCTTCCTACGTAAACACACACAACCACAGCACCAGCTCCCGAATACACACATCAGGCAGGCTGGAAGGGGATTTAATGGCACTGCTCATGGAGCTCAGCAGCTCTGTGTCTCTCTGGTGCTTCTCTGCAGGGTTTGAAGATGTGCAGTTCAGGCTACCAAGCCACTGTCTTTTCTTGTGATTTAAAATGAGCATTGCCCTAAGTTTGCATTTTCTTCAGATCAAATCATTCAACCTGCTCTAACTACCCAGCAGTAAAAGCACTTGCCTGGCTCATATTTTTTTAACGTGCTGGTTAATCTGAAGCAAGATTCGCTAATGCAAACCCGGTGGGATGTAATTGCAGCAGACACCAGCATAAGTAGAAGAAGTTAGGAGGATTTTGGCTAAGAACTACAGAAACAACCCCAAAGCTCCTCAGAGAGCCAGCAAAGCGAGCCTGCCTTTCCCAGGCAGGATTCCTCATAGCAAGGGATCTTGCAGAACACCATAATTTAATTATCCAGCTGTTTATTGTCAGAGAATTATCTGCTTCCGGGTTTTCTTCCCCTAGAAGCCAGAAACGGTGAAGATTTGCAAAAAAAAAAAAAAAAAAAAAAAGAAAAGCTGAAAAGCTGAATGTAAAGCCCCACGGCCAGCCCCAGCCAAAGCCTGTGGAGAACAGAGGAAGTTTAATTTCATTTGGTCCTTAGGAAACAAACACTGGCAACCCCGGTATGACACAGGGTTACCCACTGCCACCGTCCCAGCCACTCCGGTGCCTCTCGCTCTCCTCTGGGCCACGAAGGGAGCACAAGAGGCTACAACAATCTCAGTCCCTTGGACATAGGGAAGCTGTGACTTCCTCTTCAAGTTAAACATCCTGGTTTATCTGTTAGTGAGGGATCCTCTTCAGGAGCTCTGCATGCTCCTTTGTAAAGCAATTATAAGTAAATGATACTTATAAATTATAAAGTAATTACAATTTAAATGCAGTTTTGACCCCAAACCATTTTTGATCCCACAGAATATTAAGTACCAACTTCCATCTAACATCCTCTGGTATTTCCTTTTCCTCCAGCTATACCTCAAAGTAACAACCTTGCTCTTCTCTCTCCTCAACCAGCCAGGCTGGTGAACTGGACCCAGAAGTTCCACCCAGAGCACCCTAAGTATTATCATCTTCTTAACAGATTTGGAACCATCTGTTCTGTGCCTCTGACCCAGGTTTGATGGCAGCAAACAGCACACTGGCCTTGCAGAGGATGGCAAACACCTCTTTAAGCAGCCAGTCAGGTGCCTCAAAATCTGTCAAAAATCAGGCAAACGTAACAAATCAAACCAGAACCGTGTGTGTAAAAATGAGTGCTGAATATCGATGGTTTAAAACTCAGTCCAGACTGGCTCAATAATTTGGTTCTTTAGAGTGTCTCAGAAAGAATCACTCAAAGGAGAATACTGCCCTATTTTTATCTCGGGGGAGCGTGTGGAAGCTATTTCACACTGGGGCTAAACGCAGACCCTTTGGGGTAAGGCAAATATTGAATAGAAATACAGCTACCTGCATCCTCCACCCGCAGCTGATGGGGAGATGGCAGGGACTCCTCCAGAGTGGGATCATCTGTTTGCAGCCCTGAGCTGCTTTTTCCTGGGAGGAAGAGTCAAAGCTAAAGATCTATCATTAGGACTTATCTTCAAAAGAATTTTAATGAAGCAGAAATCCCAAATGTAGAAAATGAAAGAGCCTCCTGTTTTATCCCTGGTATCTAAATCCTGTAGGCAACATGAAAGTCACTGAAATATTTCTAAGCCTGAATAATACAAAATGTACAGATGAGAATCTTCCTCTGATGAATATTTGATAGGAGTAGTCTCAGCGTGGAATGTGGAAAGCACCTTCACTCCCACACGCGTCTGTGTGTACACGCAGAAAGCTCCAGAGGCTGAGACTCTACCCAAGAGCCCAAAATTACGAGACTTTGACACGCAAAAGCGCAACCATCAGCTTCTGTTTTCCTGTGCCAGCCGGGGCAGCACAAGCTCCTCCTCGCTGCGATGCTCACCAGTCTCTCCCTTCGCCCCGTCCCCCTCCACGTGGTGCATTTCCATGTTCTGTCAGAAGGAAACACCACTCCCGAAGCAGTTCGTTCGGCACAAGCTGACATCGACAACATCTCCCTCACAACAACCCCTCAGTGGGGCTGCACCAGATTTACTGCCAGCCCCTCTGCTCGGGCTGATGCCTTGAGGTGACTGCCTAAAAAACAGAGACTAGACAAAGAGTAAGGGAACAAAGGTGCACCCTGGGGAGCCAGAGGCTATTTCCAGAATGGACCCCAAGATGGGCAACGAGTCACGAGTTTTTCACACTTTTATAGGTTTGGTCCATTTGCATATTGGCATAAATTCACCAATTAAAACTTTAGCTAATGATGTAATTTCTTCAACTTCTCCACCTCTCTAGAGACCCCAGTTTACACCTTTTGGGCCTGGGACAGTCTGAGTGTCCTTGAACAGCGAGCTCGGAGAGGCTTTGTTGTGTCTGTCTGGCCTAGGGGAGCAGACAACGAGCTACAAGGAACTGCAGAGTTACACACTAAGTGATCCAGAACTTGAGAAATGTAAAAGTCAAAACCTAAGGCATCAGGGCAGCAGCTCCTCAAGGTCCCTGACCTGGGCCTAACCCCAGTGCTGAGATCAGCCAAGGCAAGGGAGCAGCTGTGTTTTCCTGGCACTCCTGGGGCCAGGCTGAGCTCTGAGCACAGCTCGGTGGCAGCTCAGACGAGTTACAAGGAAAATAAACTCGAGCCCAGACTGTGAATGATGCCACCAGCAGGAGGCTTCGGGAACAGATCAGGCAGGCACTGCACTCCTGGGATGGGCTGGACCCAGGCACAGGTCATTATTTATTGTGCTAGAGCTGTGCAAGTCCCTTCTGGGACCCCGCTGGCCCTAGCCCATCACTCTGCTTTAGCATCCTGCCTGGTGCCTCTTCCCACGCTTTAGGAACAGTCTGGGTCTTTCTCCATTCTCCTGAAATGGCCTGTTTTTAACAGGCCGGGAGTTCCCTCCCTCGACCAAAGGTATGCTCAGGCGTGTGGCAGGTGGTGTCTAATCCAAGCACAGGACCAGATATTAATAAAATCCTTCGCGCTATTACACCATTAAACACCGCTCTGTGATCACGTGTTTTCCTGGTAAGCATTGATGCCAACCCCTACTGCAGCATTCACCATTAAAAGGCTTTTAAATGTGCTTTCACAGATGTAAAAAAAAAGATGTTTGAGGCCACAGAGTATTAAGCAGGGATTTCCTTCTTTTAGGCCGCTATTTCCTTTTTTCTCTAGCTGCAAAGAGTGCCAGAGTCACAACCCTTCTCTCCTCCTTTCCCCTCAGCTGGCCAGGCTGTTCAACAGTGCTAAAGGCAGATTTAACCATAATCTGATGTAGTAAATTGAAGCACCTCAGAGCTACCGCATCCTGTGCTTGCGGTTTCTGAAGATACAGCCTGTTTTGATGCAAAGGAAATAAACAGACACAAAAGCGGGGAGGAAGAGACCAAAAAATTTAAAAAACGCAGCTCCCAATTCTTACCAACTAAACCTGCTCCTGAGGAAACGCGCCGCCAGCACAAACATTCAGGAAAGCTTCACAAGGACAGAGTTGAGTTATTAGGCACTGCCTTTTTATTTAAAGTCTTTCAACGTAGACAAAGAGGCCACAATTATCCTGGGGGCTCGGTTTAGGGCCCGGTTAGACAAAGGGCAGCCACAGAGGCACAAAGCGCTGTCTGGGGGCGGGTGCCAGCTGATGTACAAGGTGCAACTCGCTGCACCTGAGGCAGCAGCTAAACCACAGCAGAGCTGCAAAGGGCTGTGACATCCCCTCCTTCGCTTGCTGGCTCGGCTGAGAGCGCTTCCAGAGCGAGCACAGCGCCAGCTCAGGGCCACAGGGGCTGCTGGGCGTCCTGGGGACACCGGGAGCATCCAGCACCTCCTTCCCCAATGCGCTACCCCTTCCTCAGAGCAGGGTAACACCTGCACTCCCTGCCTTTCGCAGGCGGCCCGAGGATGCAGCTGATGAACATCTCCCACTCTTTCCAGGATATCTTACAAGTAAGTCAGCTTCAAAGATTCACAGTGCACCTGCCGACAGAGCTCGTGCTTCACACATTTAACCACACAGAGCTGGGTTGTTTTCATCACACCAAGCCTCTGCTGGAGTACAGCAGTGATGTTCTAAGCACCACCATCAGCAGGGACTGCCCCAGGCCCAGCTCCCTCAAAGAGGCAAACCCCAGCTGTTTTCTCTCAGTATCTCTAACCTAGAGCCGTAGGAGCTGCAGTTCCCAGAAGAACACACAAAAACCAATCAAGAAAACACAGTACAGAACCAGACAATGACTTTGTACAGCTTTTCTAATACAGTTTTACCCCCAGCAAGACTGAAACAGCACTTACCTAAAAATCCTGGCAACCGGCTCCACCAAACCAACCTCCTCTCTTCCTGCTCCTCTGTTTTACATCGTGACTCCCTGAGTGCCTCAGGAAACCTCAGCTGCACCTCATTACCTGGCCACCTAAACTGCAGGGAACCTGAAGTGGGGAATGAGTTTCCTGCCTCCTGCGGATGTGCAATGGCCTCTATACCCAGCTGTGCAACGCGAGAAAATTAGAGTCACTTCAAGAGGATTGCACGTGCAGCTGAGCTGCCTTAAAATTTACCGGGGAAAACTTACTTCCAGCGGCAAGGAATGTTTCAGCCAGCAAAGGACATCTCAGAGCTCATAATGTGTTATCCAAGGGGATACAGATGCTCCGTGGGTTGGCTTATATGTGACTCAAAGTGAAGAGCATTCCAAGAATATATGTCAGCATTTTAGGAGGAACCTTGGTGTGGACCAGCTGGGCCAGCTAACAGCTGACAGGACTCAGCAGCAGCTCGTGTCACATCACAGCTCAGGGGGACTGGGGGCAGCAGATCAATGCTGCAGGAAAGTAATTGCACAGCTTTTAAACAAGCTGAGTACTGGGTAACGTGTTCCATCTCCAGTCACTGATCTTTTGAGTCTTGGGTTTATGCCTGAAAGTGCCTAGTCCTGCAAGGAACGTCCCTACTTTCCTGTAAGCCTTCAAGTGCAACTGCTAAACATCGCTGAACCTAGCAGACAGAGAGCTGTGTATGTGTGAGCATGGCTTTTCCCGGCCAGCAATCAGTTTTCAGTAGCTAAAAGAGCAAATAAATCAAATAATAATTTAAGAAAACTCAAAGAAACAAAAAAAAAACCAAAACCAAACGAAAACAAAACCCTCCACAACAACAAAAAAACCCAAAACTGGCACCCTCAACCCTCCAACACATAAATTTTTGTTTACTCTCTGTCTCTTAGGCTGCTTCTTTGTTAGTGCTACAGACTGGTGGTTTCCTCTCCCCATTTTGCCCCTGCCAGACAGGAGTTGGTGATTCCACGTGGTGCCAAGCACACCCACCCACAGCAGCTGAGGCCCATGGCTGCACCCCGGCAGGCTCAGGCACTGATCACAGCAGAGCTGGGGCACGCTGGAGCTCAGAGCATCCCAGGTGCCAGTGGATCTATTCAGGACCCGTACAAACGCCAAGTTTTGTGGAAGGCAGTGCTGCTGCACCGGGAGTTGAGCGTTGTTAGCTGCATTTCTGCGTGGCCTCCACACTGGGGCACCTGAGGTACCCAGACAGGCTCTAACACGATCTTATCAGAGGGGATCTAACTGTGGGCAGCGTTTGTGAGCCCAGAAGGAAATTGGGTCTGCAGGAGCCGGACTGCTGCTGCTGCCTGAGCCAGCAATGCACAGAGGGGAGATGCACGGGCTGATGGGGAGATGCCCAAATGAAACGATGGAGCTGAGAGGCTCAGCAGGGGATGCCAGTGGCCATAAACATCATTACATCAACTCTCCACCGTAATGTTGGAGATTCGACTTGAGATAAATAAACCACATCAGAAGATAAAATCTCAGGTTGTATCATCTGTGACTGTCAGAGCCAGCTCCCTCTGATTGTATCTTGTGGTGACAGAGGTGTTACAGCCACCAAACACAGCACATGCCAAACATTCTGCTGGAAAAAAACAAGCAAAATCAGGAGTCACTTTCTCTTATGTCATTGTGCAAGAAAATAGATGAGGTGTACTCATCAAAAAACCAAATCTTTTAAATGTGAGGTAATGACAGCAGTGCCAGCTCATCACTGAACAGGTTTGATTGCCATGTTACCTTCGTCTACCTCATTCCATGCAGCAGAATAGGAATATGAGGGATGTGTGTATGCTGGTGGGATTGAATGAAAACTGCTTCACTGCCTGACTCAGTGGCCTTGGTCCAGGGGCATCAGCTACGCAGTGCCTCAGCTTCTCTTCTTTAAACTGGACTCTGCAGAAGATGGAGTTAATCAGTGAATGCACAGCGCTCAGAGCAGATCAAAGCCTGTTCACACCCTGGCCACGGCCAGCGGGACAGCAGCTCTGCCCTGGCTGCAGGAGCCACGGGAGCCGAGTGTGGCTGTGGAACGCCTGCCAGACACATCCCTGTGTTCTTGCAATTCCTTATTTGTCTGCCCACCGTGCCTGACTTTTGCCTGCTAGCAACCCCTCTGCCAACACCAGCTGCCCAGGGGCCAGCAGGGACCCGTGTCCACTGAGTGACAGCGTGGGCACAGGGAGCTGCAGCTCAGAGCACGGTGTGGCACTGACAGCGTGGGCACAGGGAGCTGCAGCTCAGAGCACGGTGTGGCACTGACAGCGAGGGACCCCAGGGGTCACAGGGAGCTGCAGCTCAGAGCACGGTGTGGCAGTGACAGCGAGGGACCCCGGGGCGCTGGCGGGCGGCAGCTCAGAGCACGGTGTGGCACTGACAGTGAGGGACCCCGGGGCGCTGGCGGGCGGCAGCTCAGAGGAGGTTTCGGGGGTGATGCTCTGCAGAAGTGGTGCCGCAGCCCTGCTGAGCACAAAGCGACCACAGGCTCCTGCCAGAACGTGCTCACGGGTCCCTCTCTCAGGATGGGGACAGGCCAGACCGCAGAGCAGCCCCCCTGAAGCACTTCTGAACATAAATAACACCCCGGGCCCCGCCACAGCAGTCAGGCCTCGCTGTCTCCACCGCAAAACCACAATTTTTGTCTTGAGGCACGAGAGCGGCCCGAGAGAAGCGAGCTGCAGAAAGCATGTTATTAGGGAATGTAATTACTTTTATTACGAGTATTTCTGCTTCTCTTTTTGTTGCAGCCAAGTGGTGCCCCCAGGTCTGAGCATTAGGGCTTGCCACGGAATAACAAGCACTGGGAGAACAGCTCTCCTCTGCCTTCAGCCAGGCCCACCCAGACAATTTGCAAGCTCACCATGGCCATCATGGTGAGATTTATTAACAAAAGCACCAGGAGGACAACAGCCATCCTTTCAATGATGGATCCCTCCTGGTTCACCTAATCCTAAGTCTAAAAGTTGCAAAGCCTCAGTTCAGGCTGTTCATTTGAGTTTCTCTGTGAACTCTAAACCTGCTATGAACTCTCCCCTGTTTCCTCTTTTGGCTAGGACAGAAATATAATGATCTATTTTTCCATGCTACAGCTTTATTTCCAAAACACCCTTGCAAGAAGGAGCACATGGCTGTCTGTGGAAGGACTGTTTTTAATTTCAGCCTTGACAGTCATTAGGAACTGTGATTTCTTTACCTGCAGTGTGTACACACACACCCCCTTGATTTCTTTTTTGAAACCTTAAACTGTTTAGGGTTTTTTTTTTAATGAAATAAAGAGTTTTGAGACAAAAAACTGTTAGAGTTTAGGAACTGAATGCCATCACTTTGAGGAGACTTCCTAGAAAATCTTCTTATATGAGCACTAGAAAGTGTGAGAATGAGAGTAACAGAGAAATCCACAACAATGTTACAGAGTTTTTCAATAGTCGTATTTCTCAGAAATCATAGGCATTTGTGCAAAATGCCATCTCTGCATTGGGACTTTAAATGTCACTCACCCACAAGCTTGCTGCCAGTTCTCTCTCTGAGCAGAGGAGTGGAAACCACGAGCAGCAAACTGGCCTTAGTGATTTCTCAGAAGACTTGTCTCCGCGTTGTAAGGCAAGAACGTGTGGGCAAAGAGACCCCACAGACCAAGTTTTTCTGTCCTATCAGAGCAGACTAATAAACTCCACCATCTGAGGATGAAAAGTCTCAAAAAAGTTCAAACTCACTTTTTAGTCAATCACTGATGATACCCTGGTATTATCGTTGGTAAAGCATCACTTGTACAAGGAGCCCCAGAAAAAGCTTTTACAACTTGTGTGACTCTGCTAAGAGCAGATGGACCAAATGTCTCAGGGTGTCATGAGCTGCAGAGAGGAATTAACTTAAAGGCTTTCCCAGAGAGTTCCTAATTCCTAATTACTGGCACTAATTCACAGAAGGAATGAGGGAGCATCTTCCACTTGGCGTGTGCAGTGTTTAGATACAACTCCCATTACAGACAGAAGCACGGGAGTGTAGCAGAGGATTTCTAACATCTCAGGTGGAAGTCTCTGGGGGCTATGGGTGTGTTCTCCAGGGAGATTTTCTGACACGTGCCAGTCAGTTGGTGCAGTCAAATACCAGCCAAAAGCAAAATAATTGTTCTTGTGAAGCAGCTACACAGCGATCAGCACCTTCCAGAGAGTTCATCCAGCCCTACCAGCAGTTAATTACACGGAGTGGAGTCGCCTCCTATCCACAAAGGGGCAGATAATCTACTTGTACCAGGCAGATTGTGACAACACTGTAGAATTTTAATGTTAGGACAAAGTGGTTTATTCCCTTTAGTCAATATTTAGGCCGGTTGTTTTATTTCAATTTCTTAAATGAAAAACTTATGTGAGACTCTTGTAGAAAAGGCAGGATGCTCTGGCTGTACGAGAGAGTAATGTTTTATCAGTAATGTATTGATTTCCTACAAAGTTAAAACCTGTTGAGACTCCAAATGAAATTAGAGACTTCTTGCATGTTGCACGTAGCCAGTAACCAGTCATTCCTGAAGGATTTGAAATACTGTTAAAAACCATGCAAAACAACACAAATACTGTTAAATTTATGTGACAAGCAGTAAAAGAATTCATTAACTAGTGCAGGAGCATATTAACCAAATATGTCAGATTAAAGAAATGGCACCAATGAAGCATTTTCAGCACCTCAAAGCTCGAAGCTGTGAGAAAACCAAATCTGTGAACTACCAGAAAAAAACCCTGCACGTTTTCAACTTGACTGTAAGCTGACTGCTAATATATTGCAAGTTGAGTGTTAAAAAGCATTCAAAAAGAAACTAAATGCTTTGGAAAACAAGTGCTTGCACACCATGAGTGGAAATAGGTTTTTTACTAACACAGGGACCTTGAGAAATAAGCAGTTGGTAGCTTGTCTTCAGCAGAACCAGCAGTGCTGGACATATTTTGGACAGAATGTCTCCTGCACGAGTTTTTGGATGGAGAAAGAGTCACAAGCAGCCACCAGCAAGAGACCAGGTGAGAGAAACTGGCTCCAGACCACTCCCCAGTGTGGGTTTCAGACATGGATCCTGTAGCACTTAGAGCTGCCAGGAGCACATGAACACTGGATTGCAGGAGAGCCCCTGGAGACATGCGGGTGTCCTGCAACGCGTCACAAGCCACAAGAGCAGAACCTGCTCCTCTCCTGTATCCTGCCCCCCTGCAAAATGTTTTGTGGCTCAGCTCAGCTTATCAGCCTCCCTGGCACCTGAGTTCAGGCACGTCCTTGTCAGACACACCTGAGTCAAGGGGTTAAAATGCTTTTTCCAGCTAAATTTCCCTGAGTCTACGGGCTCCATCAGCACTAATCTACACGTGCTGGCTGATTTCTCCAGTTTTGCAAATAACCAGAGTTATTTCTGATGAGCCCTCCCCTTCCCAGGCACTCAGCCCAGGCCACTCCATCCAGGCCTGGCCCCTGGGTCACTTCAGACACACTTTGTACCTCTTCTCTCGGGTTTTGTCTGCTTCTGACCTGCTGTCCTTGCTCAGCTGCCTTGGCTTGCTCCATCCCTGTTCCACAAACCCTGACACTGGAGCTGCAGCCCTGCTCCCCACCTGAGGCTGCTTTGCTCCCAGCTGCAATTCCTGTCATTTATCCACGGATGGGGCTGGGGCCATCACCAGCACCCAGCGCCCTTCTCACTGCTGCGGGGCCCATCCCAGCCTCAGGAGTGCACTTCCCACCCCTCCTTGAAAATCATTTCCCTCCCCACACGCTGAGACAAGAGACAGGAAAAGAAGCAAAGGCAACAAAACTAGCCCAGAGCAATTCTCTCTGCAGCTCTGGGGGTGAAAATTTCAGTTTTTCTGCTTTCCAGGGAAGCTCTGAGACAACTCTGCATCTTCAGAGTGCTCCAACCGTCTTGGGCAGCCAAATCCCCAATTCCTCCCTGGCACTCTGGAGCCAATTTCCCCAGGAGTTCATTCACCCCTGCTTGGGTTAATCGTGGTTTAAATCTGGTTCTCTACCCCTCCACACAGGTACAGCCCATGAAATGGCTCAGTGGGTGTCATTTTCCTCAGCAAGGTGTTACTTATTTTTTTAAAATTTATTTACACCAAGGCAAAAAAAACCCCCACCTCCCCTACTATTTCCTTTCACAGCTTTTTTTTTTAAATTCACCATTGTGGTCATGTTTACACAGCAGTGCTGCCTCAGAAAGCTGATCTCAAATGCCACTTTGCTCATTGTGAACCTCCCTGTGCTGGCTCTCAGGGGTTGTGCTCCTTTTTGACTAAACCCGCACCTTGTTCCAAGAACGAAAATGTGATGAAAGGTGATTGATTATGGGCACCTCAGCTCCTAGACTGGTACCTAATTTCTTGGTTCTTCCCCAGCTCTTCACCCGCCCCCGAGCTGGGCTTTTCCAGGGACAAAGTCAGAATTGGTCGCAGCACCAAGCCCAGCAGAGTTCAAGAAAAGTTTGGGCAATGCTCTGAGATGTGGAATACGTGAGGTCCGAAGGGTTCTTTTCTATTCTCTTCAGTGAGTGGTTTTAAAAAGAAAAACCTCAGTTGCAGATTATGTAATTAAAGTGGTCAACAGTTGTGATGTTGTCTACTGGGAGGCTGTTAGGAGCAGTTTATACAGCGTTTTGCAGAAAGCCTTGAACACTGTTTAGAAAACAAATCCGTAACAAACCACTAAAAGAAACATCCATTTATTTGCAAGATAACATGAAACAGGTTTTAATACATGTATGAAAATATCGAGGAACTGTACAAAGCCCCATCACAAACACAATTTATCCAGGTCTGGCCATGTGAAGACAGGACCTCTTTGCTCACGAGGTGAACCTGCACCAGCCACCCCACAGTGAGGGGATTTCTCCCTCAGGTCTGGTGCACAGCATTTCATGGGTGATACCTGGAGGGAAATGGGCTCTCCCGAGGGGCAGGAGTGTCTTGGCAAGCTGGGATCTTGTCAGAGCTCAGCTCTGGAGAGGATTTATGCTCTGTGCCTGGCTCTGCTCCAGCTATGCACTCATCAAAGACAAACTGACCCTAATCCCTCACAAAAATAAAGTTACTTACATCAATACAGGGAAACTCCAGTCTCAGCCTGCCCTCAGCAACCACAAGCCACCTTCATCAATCCTGCCCCGTAACAAGGCAATTCAGCATTCCTCCATGGAACATTGTTGACTTTCCACAGCAGCTCTGACACTACAAAAGCAAAATGCCCCTGGAGGAGGACGAGCCCTTCCTCAGCCCGGCTCCCCACAGCCACCTGTCCTATAAACTCTTACCAAACCAAATTTAGCCTCTTCTTGCTTGATGTGAGTTTTGATAAATCCCTTTGATAAGAAGGTGGTTTTAGATCAGCCCCACCCGTGCCCAGGTTGGAATGCAGGCATTGGCTTCACCCCAGATTATTTCACCTCGTGTTGGACAGCGTGGAGTCGCTGGGCTGGAGAAACACATCCTGCTGAGGCAACACCAGCACGTCACAAACATTTCTGCTGTCCCAAGAAGCCCCCAGGACCCAAGTTTAGTCACTTTGCTCATCAGCCACATCAAGACCCCCATCAGTCACGTCGGTAGCTCTGACAGAGGCAGTAAATTAAAATTGAGTGTGTTTTTGTGGGATTGTCATGACCTCGGAGCAGGTGAGCCCCCACAGATCCAGCACATCACTCGCGATGCACCCTGCCGCATTTCTGAAGTTTCTTCAGAACAGATTTCCCTGCTGTAACTCTGGGGCAGTTTTAGCTGCCTGAGCTCTTGGGCAGACCCCGAGGATCCGTGAGAGGACTGGAACTCAGGCCTGTGTGGATCCATTGCAAAATGCTGAACAGAACTGTGTGGTCTCCTGAGCACTCACCAAAGCTCAGAACCAGAGCTCCCCATCCATCCCACCTTCCCAGAAAGGATTATTTATCAAAGGAACAATACGCTGCATTTGGCCCCAAAACGCTGCTTTTTCACACTGAACTGCAGACACATGTCTGGGGTACCTGCATTTTGCTACACTTTCTGTACATTACCAAAAAAAATATATATCAAAAGAAGTAGAAAGAGCCTTGGAAATGAGGTTTTTCTTTCTTTCCACTGATGAAGGTAGGTGATAGCAATGTCAGTTCAGGCGGTCAAAGCAGCTCTCAGAGCCACCCGTAAGGGAAAGCTTGATGCACACACGGTCCCAGCTGGCAGAAGTTTATTCACCTCTGGAATAGGTGTTGGTTCTGACCAGTGTGCTACGTCTGGAATTGAAGGACATGTCTTCATACACTCCATTGGGCTTTTTCTTCTGGAAATACTTCTTCACCTGCAAAACAAAAAAAACCAGCCATTCAAAACTGTGAGATTCTGTTTTGAATTCCTTCTGGATTCCCACACAAAACAGAGCCTGGAAAGACCCCAACCAAGCAGTCATTTTCCATCTTAGGCGTCCATCTACATCATCTGTTGGAAGAGGAAATGTACTTCTAAAAACCCTCTCACGACCCAGTGAGGTCTCAGAGGACCAAGTGAAAACCATCAGCTTATTTATTTAACTTTCTTTTACGAGCCTGATGCAATTTCACTAAAAGTTCCTTCCAGACGGATGGAACTGTAGGTCTGACATAAATAAGGCTCATTCTCAGACTGTTACTGCTAACTCAAGACACCAGTTCCCAGTGGGCTTTGACAGAATGATGTTACACTACTGGTTTTTAGCAGTGCTGGATCCACGCGTGGAAGGACGAGGCAGGAGCCTGCGAATCCTACACTTCAGTAATCTTCAGACAAAGAATTTCTGGGCACTTTCTGCAGTGTATGAATAGAAATAATCCCAGTAAAGGAAAAAAAATAGAGTAATTTTTTTTCTGGAATGGGGCAAATTTTTTCCTCCTAGCGGTACTTTCAGACACCAGGCTATTTTATGACTTTTTGTTGCCCTTGTGCCCTGCTCCGAGCGTTCTCTTACATCTCCTACAAGCTTGCTATGTACAGCCCCAGTCCCAATTCACATAAAATTTTTTTAAAAAGCAAGCAAAGCAGAACAGCAAGGGGCTTTGTTCACACAACACATGGCTGTGTCAACCCCACAGCTCGCTTGAGGTTTGTTATCAAAAGACAAACAATATCTCATTTACAAAGGGTTACAGAAATACAAGACACTGTGTTAGCTGCCAGGAGTTTACAGCTGGAAGATATTAAACAATGGCAAATAGGAAAGCAATAGGAAGCCACAATTCCTTAGGTTTTTCAGGTGTTTGCTTGACTCAGTCACTATTTAAAAATAAGATCAGTTTGCCCCACCAGACACAGGTTTGCTGTGGTGAGAGGGTACTTACATCCAGTCGGTACAAGGTGCAGCACACCAGGGCACAGAACAGCAGTGCCACCAGGACAATAAGGGTATTCAGATCCCAAGAGCTCTTCTCGCATGCCTGCTCCACTGCTGCATGTAAAATTACAGTAGCATTATTACAAATACGAAGAGGTAGAATTTTATTTTTATTCTGAAAGAAATAATTTCACAGGTTAATCAAAAATTCAGATACCAACAGCTACAGAGCCGTGTTTGTCATCCCATTAATGTTCTCACTGGCATTCCCTGTGCTCTTCCAGAGGCTGGGGGTGGCTGCAGGTGGGTCCCCAAGGAGCACTCTACAAAGGCAGCTTCCACACCACTGATAGGACCACACACTCATAACGGGAGCAGAAAATGTTTTCCTGCAGTGTTGCTGCAACCCTGAGGGCTCCGAATTATCCAAGAGCCAGGCTGGTGAGAGGTACAGACAGAAGCAGGAGGATGCTGTGGTGTGAAATACACTGACCAGAACAGAGCTGGTGGAAAGGGTTTAAACTCTCTAAAGCCTCAATGAATCCATATCTGAATAACACATTAATGAATAATCACCCCCCTGCTTTGTTGTGCTGTCATTTCCCCCACCTCACTTTGCTGAGTTGTTGCCCCAGCTGTGGGTGGTGGCACAGAATGGGACCACAGTTGTCTTTGCAGACTGCAGGAAAATCCTTTGCGACTCTTAGGGCCTTTGTAAACCTTATTTCACAAAGGCCCCAGCAAAGCCCAGTGACAGGGTTAAATTGCACCAGCGAGACCAAAATCAAGCGCCCTGTTGCTGGTTCTGACTTCAGCTTAGCAAATGGGTACAGCACCATCCTGCAGGAAAACAAAAAACCCTCTCTGGAGCAGAGAAAAGTAAAAACCTGCCTTTGCAGCACAGAAAAATCAACCCCCCTCTCGGGAGCACAGAATAACATCACACCCTCTTCAGAACAATGAAAAATCAAGCCCCCTCTTTGCAGCACACGCTCCCAGAGTGCTCAGTGCGTGACAAGGGTATGTGAGAACATCTCTGCTGTGGTCTGTGGTGCTTGAAGCAAATGCCTGAGGACTTGTTTCATGCTCCCCAGCGTGATCTATTTTTAAAGACAAGACTTGCTAGAGGGAACGGTCTCTAAAAGTCATTTATGTCATGTCAAGGTCAAGGAGCTGGTGCTAAAAATACTTATTCGTATCTTAAAACTGACAGATTTCACACAGTGAAGGGTTTGTTATCTCGTTTTGGCCTTTTTTTCTAAGATGCAGGATTACGGCAAGGTTTGAATTCCCCTCGGGTTGCACGGGGCAGGTAGAACCAGACTCTGTTTCTGTGTCTGAGCTCAACAGGGCACAAAGGAGCCTGAGCCCGCTCTCCAAACTCCCCCAGGTTTGCCTGTCCTGACTAAAGTTCCAAAAGCTTTCTGTCCGCTTTTTGCACTGCATATAAAAATAGTTATTTGTGATTAAACAAGAAAAAGGGGTCGTACCTTTAACCAGCACCATGGTGCCACTCGCTGAGAGCAGCGAGGAATTTTTCACCTCCTCAACACAGACGTAGTTATCACTGTCCTTCTCCTGGAGGTTGTGCAGAGTTATCACCGTTCTGTTTCCTTCCCTGGAATAGTCCAAGCGACTCGCAAAGCCAGTGGAGACCGTTGGCACGTTCAGATTTGACACATACAGAACCATGCCAGGCTGCACCCAAGTCCTGAGCAGGAAGAGCCGCTTGTCTTCAGGTGAGCTTTTCAACACACAGGTGATGTTGACAGACTGGCCTCGCTCGGGGTTGGCATAAAGTGGTAACTGCTCCAGAGCGCTGCTGGATTTAGCTAAAAAACCAGAGAGATTATTGGCTATCAATGTGCATGGAGAATTTAACATGGTGTATTTTAACCGGGGAGCAAGGGCAGAGGTGACAGACAGAAAGAACAGACCACAGAAGTTGAGATAAAATGAATTTTTAAACATGCTTTACACACGCTTTGAGAAGAAGGATATAGGTTAGTACACCCTGGCGTATCTTGTGCCTCAGGATCTGGAAGTAGGACTGGCCAGCAGGTTTAGCTGTTTGTAAAGGGTCTGCATCTACCTAAAAAATGACATGTACTGAGCTCCTCTAAGGGAATACAGCCTGATCAGCACGTCCTTGAGCCGTGCATCACTGCCTGCTTTCTCAAGTGAGATGAAGCCATAGAGAGGTCTCGGGCTATTGGTCTGGATCAAAGCATACCGTGTGTGTCCCATCAATGTTGAAAATGGTCTATGAGAACGGAGTGGTTATTAATGACTCACTGTCCAGCTGGGACGTTCCACCGAGTTCCTCTGAGGACAGGACTTGTTCCTTTTAACATTGTCATTACAGTGGACGAGGGAGTGAGGACAGAATTCATCAAGTTTGTAAAGGGAAGGTTGTAAGCATTTCAGAGAAGAGGATCAGAGTCAAAAAGAGGTATAAAGCAATTTAATAAAATAATTTGGAGACACAATACACAATAAACAAGATGCGATTCATTTGAGCAAACACAGCCAAGAAGTTTGAAAGGAGAAGCCTAAAGGAGGAGATGATAATCCTTCAAGGATATAAATTACTATTGCTGATCAGCAATCAGATTTCGCATGCCTTGGGGACAGGAAAGGAAGAAAGCCCTGCAAGCTTTGGGAAAGATGTTTCAGGTTAGAAGATCTCATCGGAAGGACGGGTACACAGAGGAATAAACTGCCAAAGAATAGTGTGGGCTCAATCCCTACCTAATGGAAAAAAAAAATAAAGACAGAAAAATTGCTCCCCCAACCAGAAACATCAGCCAAAACGAGCGCTTCTGCCCATTCATCAACTCCTTACTAGCAAGAGAAAAAACCCTTTACCCACTCATGCCCAGCTTGCAGACCCTACCTAGCACCAGCTTCCCAATTATCACCGATTTCTCATTTAAGACAAAATTAGTAAAAACAAAAGAGATCTGCAAAGACTGCTACCAAAAAAACCCCCTCTTTGCTCTGCTAGTTGTTTATAAAGGTTTGACAGGTTGTTTTGGAAAGAGCTATGGGACCTCACTGTTTCCAAACTGGTGCAGCAACCTATGATTCATGTGAAAACCTGTAGTTGGAATTAATGAGTCACAAATTAATGTTCTAGGGTGGTTTGGGGTTTTTTACTACCACACTATCTAATGTGTTTTCTTCATTGTTTCAGGGAGCAAACCCACACTTTCCTTCAAATCTCTACATGACCTGAGCAGACACGGGAAAAGTTCTGTCAGATTCGCCCTCCCATTGTGCCTTCTTCCAATCTTTGGTTTGAAACTCAGACCCATATTTACTAATTCGTGACACAAAAGGTGGAATTGCAATACCTTTGACCACTACTATGGTTGTCTTCCCGTACAGGTCTTTGTGACGGCCTTTGACTTTAACCATCTCAGTGCATAGGTAGATCTTGGAATCAGACTCCTGTAACCTGTGCAGGGTTATCCTGAGAGTCTCCCCTTCCTTTGAATGGTCGATGCGATTAGCAAAGGCAGGATTGACACTTGGAGATTCGTGCTTGGGAACATATACCACATTGCGATTCTCTCTGACATCTCTCAAGTACATCCCCACTTGATTTTGTGAACCATTCATTGGGCAAGTTATGCTGATGGAGTCTCCTTCCCAAGCACTGATAACATCTGTTGACTGTTCATTTCCTCCACCTAAAAACAAGAAATGCAATTGAAATTGTAGTATCAGAGTTCCTCTTGGTCTGTCCTTATCAAAGTAGGTTCCAAAACCAACTCCTCCATCAACAGAACTGCTCTGTAAGACTGGACCTCAGTCTCCCTGTGCTGGACATGTCATTTCTTGCCTGCCCTGGCACCCGTAGTGCCATTCATGCCCATTGACCTGAGCAACTCAGCACCTTCCCAAACTTCACAGGCCTTGGCAAAAAAGTGGCTGCTGTCTCACAGCAAAATTTAGTTCTCTCTATAGATTCCCAGCACGATCCTATTAGTTCTTAAAATACAAACTTCACTAAACTCAGCCTGGTAACTGGAGCTGGTTTCAAATCTGAATCGGGAATTTAAAAGTAAGAAAAAGTGGCAGAGATTGGAAGTAAATACGCTTTTCTTTTATCTTTTTAAAGAAAGGAGCATTTAATAATGAGAGGGATCTGGATAATACAGAATCTCAGCAAGAGGGCTGCAGAAGGTGTAAGTCCAGTCTATCCTAAGAAACAAAGATATGCAAACGTATAAGGAAACCCTTGGAGCTCTCCAACGACCCCAATATCCAAAGAAACTGAAAGGGGAGTACTTGTGCAATGAATCAAATAGGAAACACCTAAAATAAGCTACATCAGAAGCAAGGGAAGAAAAATTAAATAGAGAGCATTGCATGTCTAAGACAAACATAGAAAAGTTTGGGGAAAAAAAAGGAAAGAAAATATTGAAATGTAAGAAATGTAAGAGCATCGATGTCGTACGTACCATCCTGGGCAGGGGAGCAGGGGAGAAGCAGAAGAAAGAGGGAGGCAGCTGGGAGACACGACATCCACAGCATCTTCAAAGCTCTTTTCAGTTGTTTCCTCAATCTGACCGATGAGTTAAAGTCCCGAGGAAAGAGTCATAAGCCCCAGGTTGGGCTGTTGCCTGCCAGCTACATGAGCTGCCTGCTGAAAAAAGTCAGCAGAGTTTTGCTTCTGCCTTTGTATCACAATGATTGTGATGGAGGGGGAAGAGCCCTGTCTCTGGGAGGTGCATCTTGGGTTTCTTCACACTTAAACCGCCCCTGGCTTCCTGCTGCTGAGCAACCCCCAGCCCAGAGGGCAGCAGCAGAAAGTTGTCTATGGGGAGCACCTACCTCCCTTTTGAAGGCAACTGAGAAAAGGGAAACTCAAATTTGCTCTTCACAGTGACAAAAGTCATGCAGTTGTCCCCCAGTTGTGGCCTCCCCTGAAAAGCAGGGGCTTGGTACAACTGGGTCAGTTTGTCAGGGCTCCCACGGGCTTAGATTGGTGGCTGCAGACACAAAAGTCTTGGCTTTGTAAGGAGCAAGGAGATGAGAGATGCCCCATTACTTCAGGAAAACCCTCAATTATTACACAAGCCCTGCACACAAAGCAGCAGGGCTGATCTGCAAATAGGCAATGACAGTGTCAATAATTCCCACGCAGGAGGAGCTGGAGTTCCTTCAAACACCAGCCACTCACACTCAGCTTCCCCCAGATCAGACCTGACCCACAAACCAGCCCACCTGACATCACTGGCCGGAGAAAGAAGAGTTGAAAGGAAATCTGTAGAGCCCCAACAAGGTCTTTTGCTCCTGTTGCTAAAAGGATCTATTTGAGGAAGCCTCATTACCTGAAACTCTCAGGCTTTTCCTTCTCCCTTAACTTCATTGCAAGGCCAAGACAATAAACAGTTCCAAAGTTTACCACGACAATAAAGCCTTTTCCACCATAGGGAAGTACTCTCTCTAAGTTAAAATTTAACTTGCAACCCAGTAAGTTAAAATTATATTCTACATGTCTGTTAACAAGTAGAAGGAGCAACAATTTCTAAGAGAAGAGATTGGCTCTAAGACAGGACCACTTAAAGAAGACAGGGTGAGTACCTCACACTTTGTGGCCAAGGAAGCCTCCAGGCCACTTCCATTCCCTTCTCCAAGTGCCTGCTCAGCCTTTCCAGCCCCCAGCTCGTTCAGCTCCTCTCCCAGAGCCCTGACCAGGAGATGAGAAAATCACTTGGATCCCAGAGGAAAAGCAGGATGCCGGCTCCTCCCTTCTTTAAAATGTAACTAGATGTAAGTAGTGCCTAATTGCAACTGGCTTTTCACTTTTACTGAACAATGGACGCCAGGCAAGTCTGTGCTGCTGTGTGGTACACTGCAGTGAAAAAACATGGAAAAAACCAATCACACCCCCAAAAACTTCCCAGCAACCTGCTTATGGGTACCTGGGCAGTCACCCTTGTCCCTCTGGGTACTGCAACAGCGATGTGCACAGCTTGGATTTGAGATCTGCTCCCCAGGCTGGCACTACCTGGCCGTGCAAGGGCTCCCAGGGTCTGTACGTTCAGGCCCTGCAAGCTCAGGGTACAGGCGAGGGTAAGATCTGCTGCTTTCTTCTCTCTGTTTTGGGTAGGGGTTTTTTGGGGTGGCAAGGAGGCACACCAACCTGTCAAAGTAGATTTTAACTATCAGCAAACGCAGCGCAAGGTTACGACAGGAGGGTGACCTGGAGAGTGCCTGACCTTCTCCTTTCCACTCTTCCTTATCAGACCAGATATCTCCACAGAGCCCTAAGATCCTTGCCTTGACCTGGATATTGACTTGGCACACAGAACAACCTTATTTTTCTTCTCTTTGCCACCCTGTGCAAGCTGTCCCCCAGCCAGTCACAAGCAGCAGTCCCAGCCCTGGGCTGCCATCAGCTGTGGCTGGATCTGAGAGCAGCAATGCTTCCTCCCAGCCCACAGGTCACCCTTCCACCAAGCTGCTCTCTTCCACCCTGGCTCTCAGCACAGTCTTTTTAGCAGGGACTTCACGGGGAGCTTCTGTTCCAAACAAACCTGTGCCAGTCACAAGCAGTCGGGATCGCTGCAGAGCCACAGGGACTAAAAGCAGCCCCTGGGAGCAGACAGCTCACGGGCTGCTGGCTGGGCTGGGCTGGGCTGCTCAGCTCATCCCAAGCTGACCCACCACCCATTGCACCCTTCCCTGCCATCTGAAAAAACCTGGGATTCCTAAGTCCAGTCTATCCTAAGAAACAAAGGTATAAAAATGTGTAAGGAGACCCTTGGAGTTCTGCAGTGACCCCAATATCCAAAGAAACTGAACAAGAAGTGCTTGTGCAGTGAACAGCGAGGAACAGAGGGGTCAAATGGGAAACCACGTGTTCTGAACAAGTGCTGGAGGTCGCTTAAAAAAACCCCAGCAAGGGGATCAGTAAAATCCAGATGTGATATTAAGCGACAGCACGACAAATTCTATTGGCAAGGTTCACTCTGCTACTGACTGGATGGTTAAGCAACACAGAGGGGAAGAACACCAGCAAACAAAATCCAGTTAATGAAGACAGAAATTAACTGAGAACTGCCCGTGTGTGTGTTTAGGTGCGTGTGACAAAAGGACAGTGAGGGCAGGGATAAAAAATACAACCTAAAGGCTTAACAGCACTCAACCTTAACAGAACTTACACCTGAAATGGAACAATTTAGCAAAGGAATTAACACTTAACAGCATTTAACCTAACTTATAACATACAACTTAATTATTTAGCAGACAAATAACACTTAACCACATCTAACTTAAATTGTGTTAAACAAACTTACAGGCCTAACCTGCTTAGATATCTCAGGTACTTAAACATCGAAGAGAGCAGAATTTCTCCCATGCCAAAGTATTAGCACACAGATATAAAGACCCAGTGCAAGGGACCGGTCAGAAATTCCCCTCAGAGGCAGGGAAATGCTCACTCCGGATGCTTTTGCATCTCCCCGAGGGGCGGCAGCTGGGCCTCGAGGTGTGGGGGGATCGGCCCAGGATCCACTTTTTTTTGGGATCCCCAAAGAGCAGCAAACGGGAGCGATCCCAGCTTGGAGAGGCCCCACTCTGAGGGAGGTTCTGGTGGAGCTGCTGTGGCCCAGGAGAGCTCCAAGGGTCTCGTTTTACACCGCTGTTTGTAGGGCCACAAGAGATGGGTGTTAGCCTCAGCAATGTTTCACCCTGGCCCCACTTCGGGCTGGCACAAGTCCTTTGGAAGTGTGAGAACAGGGACGTTGCGCCATTCAGGCCAGAAGAATCATTTCCAAGGCTGTTCCTAAAGAAAGCAGGAGCTCGTTGGACAGCAGCAGTGCCTGGAGCAGACGGTGTTTCTGATAAACTCCAGAGGAGCTGAGCCAGGGGCTGCGTTGCAGTGATATCACCTTTACTCACGTGTCTCTGTCTCGAATCTGAGTTTTTCGGGATCTTGGAGCTCCTCTGCCTTCTGGACTGCAGGAACTGCCCCTCTCCGGGTGCCAGCAAAAGGAGGGAGGGGAGCTGAGATGGATCTTTCTCAGTCCCAAAGGATTTTCAGAAGACTCCTTGTCCCTCCGTGGTTGCCAAAATATGATAACTAAAAGGCCAACCTGGAAACAGAGACTAGACAGGGTAAGGGAATAAAGGTGATATTTATTTAAAAGGCCTTCAAAGGTACACCCTGGGGAGCCAGAGGCTATTTCCAGAATGGACCCCAAGATGGATGACAAGTCACGAGTTCTTCCCACTGTTATGGGTTTGGTCCATTTGCATATTGGCATAAATTCACCCATTAAACTTTAGCTAATAAAGTAACCACCCCCCCCCAACTTGCCCCCCTTCTCAAGATGCTGGTTTACACATCTTGGGCCT
>VXAZ01000159.1:357527-389560 GCA_013399875.1 Gymnorhina tibicen
TGGACTGCTACCAACACCCTGCCCGGCAGGGTGCCAGGTTGTACCCCTGACTCTGTCAGGCTTTAAACCAGTTTCTCTGTATTATTGTTTTGTTATATATGTATATATATATATATATTAGTAAAAACTGTTATTCCCATTTCCTCATATCTTTGCCTGAAAGCCCCTTAATTTCAAATTTATAATAATTCGGAGGGAAGGGGGTTGTATTTTTTTCCATTCCAAGGGGGGCTCCTACCTTCCTTAGCAGACACCTGTCTTTCAAACCAAGACAATGGGGATCTCAGAGGATCTTTATTCGCACGGTAACACGCTGGTTCCCCAGGGCAGAGAGAGAGCACACATGGCCTGGAGTCCCTTATCTTGGGGAAGAGGGGGGCGGAGAGAGCACATGGACGAATGGCCTCAGGGCATAGGGGCGGTCCAAGGGCGGTCCAAGGGTGGAGTTGGGATAACAGAACCAGTGGGAGAGACCCGAGGGAGTGGTTAGGACTAGGGGCAGGGGGGAGCCACGTGGAGAGGGCAGGCAGGGGTGGGGATGCAGCACCACAGAACCAGCATCTCTCAGGTCAAAGCGTGGCCTGGGAAAGGAGGGGACACACCACCACACAGTGAATAGCCAGTGTTCAAAAGTTTTATTGTGATTATTATGACACCTCAAATGAAATAACAGCTATCAAAATATGGCTTTTGGCGAGTCCGGCCCTTTAGTATCTTTTGTCATTTTTTTATTTCATAAGACAAGATAAGAGGATCTTTAAGATCCCCTCCAACACAAACCATTCCATGACCCTATGATTAAAAAATATTCACCTCTATGTGTATATTCAATAGCAAAATGCACTTGCTCAGGATAAACGCTATAGATTTTTAAAGCAATTTCTCACTGCTTTTCCTGAGTTGTGGCACCTTTGGTGTGCACCAGCACAACACAGCTCCAAAGGGGAAAAGTGGAACAGTTGGCAGTGATGTCCTCGATATCACAATCGGCATAATCACCCGTAGGAAGAAGAGATGTGAAGGAAAGGGTGTTTGAGTGAGACATAAAGATCACTCTGTGGCTCGTGTCTCCTGACTGATCTCACTGAGGTGTCTGTATAACCTTTCCTCTCAAAACATGCCCAGCTCTCTGGCCTGAGCTGCTGTTACAGATTGAAAATTAAATGTACACATCATTAAACCTGAATACCTCAAGTTAATACAACGTAATCCAAAAAAAACCTTCCTCACTCCTTTTACACAGCTGTACTCTGTCAAAAGCTTCCAGCAGTTTCGTTGTGGAAAAAAATGGAAGTGCAATTGTGATAAGATGCTGCATAGAGAGGAAAAGTCTTTTTCCTTCTATTTCTTAGTTCATCCACAGTCTGGACTTTTTACAGGCAACCTTAGTTTTGATTCACTGAGTAAACATAACATTCCTCATGATAAAACACAGTTGACAACTGGATCATCAACACCACAAACTCAGTAAATACCTAGACCCTTCCCAATACCTAGATTGTCGTCCCTTCAGGAAGGTTTGACTGCATTTCACCACATTAAAATGGAAAATTTGCAACAAATCAGCTGAGAGCTGACTTAAAAGTGTGAGTGTAAAGCCCTGAGGGTAAAAAACCCCACCAACCCATAAAAGGATTGGTCTCCTTTGCCAAAAAAAAAGGTAAATTTAAGCACAGAGGCCCTTCTATCTTTCTAAAATTAATTATGAAAATTATGTGGATCTTTATGTTAAGAACTTTCCCTTTCAGATTTGACTGTAGCAAAGTTCAAGAGGGACACAATGTCCTACACCCTTTGGGATTTCCTGCTGGAAGTTTCAGCTACAGGTTTATGCGAAACGAAACTGTGGAAAAATGATACAGCAAACATTCATATTGCTTCAGGCATTTGCTTTTCCAACTCTGCTGCCACTGATTTTTGCTCAACAGCCCCGATGCTAAATTAGATCCAATGCAAAAGCTGAGGATTTACTCAAATCAAGTGGGAATGGGGAATCATTTAAAGATACCAAGTAGCCAGTGGGGATTCGTGTGGGGCCCTGTTCATCACACCCTGTCTAATTTGTCAGGACGATTGATAACAAAGCTCTGTTCAGCCTGGGGAGAGGCCAAGGACTCTGTGACCCAGTGCCAGTCCTGAGGGAGCGGGACACAGCCTCCCACCCACCCCAGCACAGGGACAAACACACCCAGATGTCCTCAGCCTGTGGGTGAGGGCAAAATCAAATGTCTGTAGAAAAGACCAAGCCCCTCTTACTCAGTCAACCAGCCAGCTGTGCAAAAGGCTTTTGTGAATCCAGAGATGACCTGAGAATTAAAAAAATACAGACACCTGGGTGCAGCTGTGGTGGTACCAAGTGAAAGCCACACAGAGGGCATGGGTAGGATTTCAAAGCAGTTCACACTTTCAGTCACAGAGAGAATTCAGCGGGTTCCAGCCCATGCTGCTGAATCAGCCACACACCCTGGGGCTGGGAGAGAGAATGGGAGCTCCTGGTGCTGTGACCCATCTGGACAAGAGTTGCAGTGCTCGGGGAAGGCGTGGATGTGGTGAAGGTACATTTGTGGAAACAGGACTATTTGTGAATACAAGGGCAGTTCTCATGGAAAAATCAGTCTGTTGCTCGGCTGTACATCATGACAGGAGGAGGATGCTGCTGGCAGAGAGGTTTTCTCCTTTGTAGATGGTTGTCAAAGATGTGTGAGGTCTTCTCTGTCAGGACTGTGTTTGTCTTGCCTAAAAGCTGCAGAATTGAAGGAAAAATATCTGTGAGGCCACCAAAGAAACTGGTAGATTCCAGTTAGAATTATAAACCAAATGCCTGTATTTAGACTTGGAAACCTGGAGTGTGAAGTCCTCCAGGCAGCTCCCCTCTCCCATCTGCTACTGGGCCACCTCTTGCTCCGCAAGGGGGGCAGCTTCATGGCCGTGAACGTGGGTTCAGGTCTCTGCTGAGACCCTGCCCTGGTGCTGTGACCCATCAGCCTCTGCCTTAGAGGGGCTCTAGGACAGACCTGAGACATCACTGGATGTTGCACCCCAGGGCAGGACCTCAGGGCAGTCACCAGTGGTAAATTTTTTACCCCCCGCACCAATTTTTTCATTAATCTATTGATGTAACAACTGCAGTGAGACTGGTTCTGTGCTGTCTTTGCTGGGCTTTGCGAGCACTTGTGCAACTCCTCCTGGAACAAATTCAGACTTGGGAATTTAATCCTTTGACTCTCAGAACGAAACAACCAACATCAGTTTCTAGGGGATGGACTATTTCAGTAACTGAGAGGAGTCTCAGCCTCAGGCATGCACAAGGTGCCAAAAGCACTGGAGCCAAGGGGACACGGGACAGAGGGGAAAGCCGTATGCCAGGGTCACGGGGTGTCTGCACAAGTCTCCACAGAGCCCATCCCACCTCTCTCCATGCACATTGGTTTGCAGAAGAAACTTTCCACTTGGATGCATTTAGAGAAATATTCTTTCTTAAATTAAAGCTGGCTCTGTAGTGGGCAGGGCTGAGAGAGGGAACCACTCTCCTGAAGGCCCTGTAAGCCCACGCCTGGATGTCCATCAGTGTCCTGGCTGGGACACGTCTCTGCCAGGGAAGCTGCACAGCAATGCTGCCGTCTGGAACTGCTCCAAGGAACAGGATCCCATGGAGGGAAGGCTGAGCCCTGTAGTCACACTTGGACCTGCCAGCGTTTCCTCCTCGTTTCAGGAGGAAGCAGTGAGGAAAGTCCTTCTATGCTTATTTTTCATAACACAGCCCCACTGGATGGGCACTGTCACGGCAGCCATGGGAGGGGAGTTCATTCCAGCTGCTGGCCCAGTGAAGATCATTAGGAACTTCATAAACAACACAACGGAGATGAGAACCAGGAGGAAAACCCTTTATGCCTTTTCCACTTCCAGGTGTGGCACCCCCAGGGAACACACGATTTGTCAGACTGTACCTTGGCCGTGCCGCGGCCGGAAGAAGAAGCAATATAGGGTGGCACATCCTGTGCAAACCGCAACAATCAGGAGTGCGGACCAGACACCAATGCTGCTCTTTTTGCTGGTGAGAAATTCAGGATTACCTGCAGAGTAGAAGAAAACAGAGCATCCAAGTGAAGCAAGCAGGAATGCCAAGCCACGAGCCGCCCCGTAAGCACCACACAGAAGAACTGGTCCCGTCTGATAAAGAGAGAAGGAACTGATGAATGAGAGAACAAAGAGCCTCTGGCTCATCATATCTTAAGGAAGGTACCTGTCACAATGCTGACTTTATCAACATTCAAAGCAAATTCTTGTCACCCCACCACAACAGACACCTTTGAACATCAGTCTCATTTGAAATAACCAACAACAAGATGTGTGAGACCCATCCTTGATGAAGTGTTCAAAGACAAATAAGGAAACCCACTTTGACTGGTTTTTAAAAACCTTTCTGTCCATGACCTAAGGAAGATGATGGGTTTCTACCATGAAAGAAATTTGAATATGCAAATGTCACCTTTACTTGACAAATGTCCTCTTAGTCTGGAGGCAGAGTTTCATTGATCACTTAGAGATCAGAGGAATTCCTGGGAACGTGTTGCATTCCCATCATGTACCCCCTTCCCTCAGCACCCCTGTGTCTGTCACTATATAATTACAGGAACCTGAGCCTGTGGACATCTCTGTCCAGGACTGGGCACGTTCATTTGCCAAGGCAAAGTCTCTGAGTCCAGATGGCTGCAGCATGTGTGGGTTCAAGCCATGAATGTACAGGACATTTCCCCGCCCATGGAAAACTCTGTTCGCATCAAGCTCTCTGGACAACCCCCTCTCAAAGCAAAAGGCAAACAAACACGAGAAGGGATTAATCTAAAATTCCCTCACCAGGGATGTCAGCTGGTGGTGTGGTGGGTTTTGGACCTGACTTCCGAGTGTAGCACTTCAGGGTAGGGTTGTGCTGCCAGACATTTGTCTCTGCTTCACAGCAAATTTTCATCTCCTCAGTACTGATGTTACCTCTTCCATTTTCTGAGAAAGATGAAAGGTAAAAAAGTTTTGATTACAAATATGAATCATGTAGAAGATCTTCAGTGAAGGGCTAAAGATTTTGAAGAGGTTAATGGATTTAAAAAGTGGATCATGCTGCACAAGAAGTTGGAGATTGCTATGATTGCTACGAGTTGGAGATGTTACATTCCCCAACAGTTCAAGTCAACCATTGTCATTAGATTTCCTTCTCACTAAAGCTGATGAATTGTTCTGGGAATCAAGAATGGAAATATTTGAAGAAGGCAAGAAAGTTTTCACATGCAATTAAGGATAACAAAACATCTGTAAAAATCTTATCATTACCTTTAAGCAATAAAAATCTTTACAAATAATAATTATGACAAAATCTTGCAGCTCCCTCTTATCAACAGCAGTCAAAGAAGAGGAACAAGAGAGACCAGCAGCTGAGTAAATCTCAGAGACCCCAGAGTGCATTTCCTACCAACCCTGCATCCCACTGTGCCTTTATAGGGCTTATTCTTCTTCTGAGAGAATCTGGAAAACTCCCTCCTACCTGCACCTACACATCCACCCCTTCCCCTCTCAAGGGATTCAGGCATCCCTGCCTACAGCAGCTTCCAGATTTCACTGTGGATGTTTTAGTGTCCCCCAAGTTTCACACAGTAGAGACAGCATCTACGTATATTGCACTGCTGAGCATAAATACGGAGAGAAATGGTTTATGGTGGCCAGAAATTAAATACACGAGGAATTCTTAGGCTGAATCAGGGCGTACAAACACTGAGAATTATTTTTCTTTGTCTTCTCCTGTTAGCAAGAAAATTAGAAAGGATGCTCTAAGTCCAACAGGAGAGGTGATAAACGCTGCTCTCAGTGGATCATCTACAGCCAGAAATGTCATTGACTTGGATGGAGCTCAGCTAAGTCACACCTCTACAACCAGAGCCACCATGAAGTTTTGCCCTCCTGGAGCCACTTGCTCCATGCACTGACAGGTGTTTGCATGTCTGGTTTTGGCAGTTTTGTGAGGAAGCTGGAAAGATGCTCCTGGATGTTTATTGAATTGTACAGAAGAGCAGCACAGAGCAGCTCTTGAGGCTGGACGTGGGTCTGGGTGTGTTCTGGCTGAAGCAGGTGGGATTCACACACTGTGACATGGCACAGAATTCACCATGAGAATTGCTGTTGCCAAAAAAAAAAAAAGTATCTTTACAAATCAGAGTAACGGGCTTACCTGAATCTCTCCCAGTGTCATGTGAAGCAGTGTTTGACCTGAGAGAACTGAATTGACTTTTGTGAATTACTTTATGACTTTTTCTCACAGAACTTAGCTCGCTCATTAACCTCACTGTCAGCTCAAATACAGAAGAGTTCAGTTTCCTACCCAGAAATACATTTTGCATCAGTTAATAACCAGGCTCCCAATACAGCATACCTTCAGAATTCAGGATGCCACACGAGAGTCCTGCTCCTCCGGCTTTCTCCCAGAAGATGCCATACATTCCTTCAGGAAAAGAATTTCCATGCTGAAGGCACGCAATGACGTGCGTTTCTGTGGTCTTCAACTCAATTACTCCACCTGAAAATGTCTCATCCTTTGTTTCAGCGATTATATCGAAGCGGGAAAAATCGTATGGCTCAGATTTGCATATCCTCCTGTCACAGTCCTTACAGCGGTAGACTGTCACATTTGTTTTGCCAGAGGAAGAGTCTTTTGTCACCTTACCAGGGCTAACTGTGGACATGGCAATACCTAAATCAGAAAAAAAACAAAGGAAAAAAGACAGAACAGGATGGGTTTTGGTGGACAAGCTCAGTCATTGCTTTGGAGACATTGTCTGCCAGTAGGTAAATTTTATACAGTATTGGGGCCAGTGCCCAGATACTTTTTGGGGTAGAAATATCATAGAATTCCCCCACTGCTTCCACTGGTTTTTTAACTGGGAAGCTGGCAGCTTGGGAAGTGAGTTTAAAGACTTTCCTCTTGCTGAGCTCGGGTTAAATGTCTGTTCTTGTTCTCTTTCCTTCCCAAGCTCCTTGGCACAATCCCACCAGGTGTCCCTCCCACACACGGCCAGATCCCAAGGCCACTGAAGTTCAGAGCTGAGCTGCCAGACTGCCCACTGTGGGTGCAGTGTCCCAGGTTTCCTCACTCACACTCTCCTGGGAAAGGGTCATTCCTTTGGGAGAGGACTCCCCTCATCTGACATCAGACAGACCCAAACAGTCACCGCCCCCAAAAGAGGTGACAGTGACAGGTCAAACACATCAGCCTTCAGCTCCTTAATTTCTCTTCCCACCTTAGAGGTTTTGTGGTCTTGGTTTTAACTGGGCACAGCTGAGTTTTCTCCTAACAGTTCAGAGGTTTTGAGCTCCTGCTATGCAGGGAAAAGCACCAAGGTCAAGCACACAGACTCACTTGGATGGGAAGCAGCAAGAGCCAGGAGCAGGAAACCCAAGCGCAGGAGGTGGTGAGAGTCCATGGAGCTGCCCGAGGGGCTCAGATCCAGTGGGGCTGGAGCTCTCCCAGAT
The DNA here is from genome assembly GCA_013399875.1 of Gymnorhina tibicen. NCBI lineage: Eukaryota > Metazoa > Chordata > Aves > Passeriformes > Artamidae > Gymnorhina > Gymnorhina tibicen. The sequence goes on from VXAZ01000159.1 coordinate 365,043, forward strand.
CCTCCACAGTGCCAGGGCAGGCTCAGCAGGCTCCTCCCTCAGTCTTCTCCCTGTTGGGACATTAAAGGCAGTGCTTAGCACCCTCTGTCTCTGTTCTCCTTGTCCAGACAAAAAGAAAACCGCTCCCAGGCCAAGCGCCGGACAGCCGCTTCCAGCCCAGGTCACTGCGATGGGAGCAAGGCAGAGGAACCCTCACACTGCTCAGCTACTGCACTCTGCAAGGGCCAAACTCACACCCCTTTCCACCTCCGGCTCACCCACAGCAGCAGGAGACACGAGGTCCTTCTGCAGGGAGAGGGAAGTCCCTCCTGAGCCTGCTGGGCAGGTGCCCAGATCCTCTGGGCTCCCCGAGGCAGTGGCCCTGCACACACCCCTCAGTAGGTTGTAACAGCTTGACTTGCTGTCACTTCCAAAACACCTCAAACAATTAACTAAGGAAGATGCATTATGCTGAATTAATGTTTCACTTGGCCTAAGATGAAATATTTATTGTCAAACTGAATTATGTTTTTAATTTAGGAGACCTGATGGGAAATGGCTGTTCAAGTTAAATGAAGTAACAAACAATAACTTGGTATTCCTTTCCAAAACAGCCTTGGATTTACTCAGAAGTTCATCGTCAACCATTTAAATAAAACTGCCACGACTTTGTGATGTATGTTTCAGTGAAATAATTGCCAAATAAGAAAAAACTATAGAAAATTCACCAGACTAGCTCTGGAAAACACAAACTGCTTTGTTCCTGGGAGCTTTCCAGCAAAAGCTTTCATTAAAACAACTTTTTTGCTGTCACTATCTGAGAAGTATCTTGAGGAAATTTCCAAATTAATTACACACTAATTCTTATCTATACATTCAAGAAGTTAATAAATGCTTATTTCTCATGGTCTGTGCTGATCTAGATCTGCTGAGAATTCCACCCCACTTCCCAGAAGCAGGTCATCCAGGAGAAACACAACCCGCAGGACACAGCCCGCTCCGGCTGCCGCCAGGTGCAGACCCAGTTCCTGAGACCAGCTGCAAAATTTCCTATGGGATAAAAACCTGGGACACCTCAGGCTCCCGACACCCCTATGCAGGATGCAAACCCAGGGAATGCTGGATGGAGCCAGGCTCCTGGCACTGCTCCACGCTCACCCTCCGAGGAGTGATCCATCCTCTTCCACCACCACGTGAGGGAACCTTTTACACTTTGTGCACAGAGCTCCTGCTCACCTGGACAGTCCTGCCAGGACTTCCTCCGGCCCCACCAAGTATTAACAACAATCTCTTCTCATCCTCTTTCCATACATTGAAAAATTGATCCCTTTAATTTTTTTTCCTGATCATTCACATTTCACACATAACTTTATCCCATTTCCTGATTTGCAAAGCAGTTAACAATTCTCATCCCTCCTACCCTGCAGGTGAGCAGAGTTCCAATGGATTGACAACAATTTTGGAATTATAAAACCATAAGCTTGGAAAACACCCTCAAGACCATTGAGTCCAGCTGTTAACACAGCACTGCCAAACCCACCACTTAGATCATGTCACCAGCAGCCACCTCCTCTTGTCTTCTAAATCTGTCCAGAGGATTTATACCCCAGAGCACGTTCGCTGCACAGAACAGCTGCAGCACATCTGGCAGAGTTATTTGCCCAGAGGTTAAGATTTGGGTTTTCCCAAGTAGTTTTCAGCCTGAGGTCTGTATCTTCTATCCTCATTCATTTGGTCCTCCCTTGTGTGGTCTTCTTGCCCCTCTCCTCATTCTGCTCAAAGGACATCTCCCTTCTTCTCTCTGGTGACATTCCCTCCTACTCCACCTCTTCTCTTCAGTTTCAAAAACCAGAACACCATCCATCAAATCTCTGTTCCCTCCCACTGAGCTGTCTTAAAATCTCCAGCTGTCTTGGCCACCTCCTGCCATCAGTTTTAAATTTACTTCAATACAACACTCAGATCTAAAGTGAAACACATTCTTTGGACAGAAAACATTTTTCATTCCGTTTTTTCACCTGCTTCCCTTTCTTTTCAAAGTAATACAAGCTTTCACTTTTCAGAGCTGCTGGAGTTGTCTGCAGAGCAGTAACAGAGCAAAGCCAGACCCTAAGAGCAGAACAAGCAGTAGGTGAATAAAGTAACAAGCAGGAGGAGCTGGAGCTCCTTCAGCAAACACCAGCCACTCACACTTGGCTCCCCAGGGCAGACCTGACCCACCTGAGACCAGCTGCAGGAGAAAGAGGATTTTACAGGAAATCTGCAGAGCCCTAAGAAGGTCCTTTGGTTTTGTTTTTGAAAGGATCTATTCGAGGAAACATCACTATCTGAAACTTTCAGCCTTTCCCTTCTCCCATGGCACAGTAACAAACACAAGACAATAAATAACTCCAGTGTTTGCCAAGACAAGAAGGAAATTCAGTCTCCAGTGCAATGGCTTCACTTCCAGCAGCTCCAAGTGAAAAGCCAGTGACCTAGAATACTCTGATACATGTTTTTTTCCCCCTCCAGCACAAGTTAAGCCAGCTCACTGCCTTTCCAGTGTGTGTCCTCAGGCTTTCTGCCTCTGACACAGCTTCAGTGGGGACCCTCAAAGTGACCAGAGCAGAGTCCCCCCAACACCCCCACAGGAGCCAGCAGAGCAGAGCTGCTGCCCCATGGTTTAAATGCCCTTCCCTCTCCAACCAACCATTAAGCACAGTCATGGACACAAAACCCAGCGCTGTTCTCCAGCTGTAAATGCTGAATTTCCACACCTCTTTTCCCTCTTCCAGCCACACACCCTGGGCTCTACAGCTTTAGAAGCATTTTAGTCTGTGGGTTTTATGGTCAGAACCAGTGTGGTGGAACAAGATATCACAATCTCTGAAAGATTCACCTGGTGCCCTAAGGGTCCCACGGAGAAGACTTAAGTTGCAGTCAGTTTGGAGAAAATAATACTACTGAAGGAAGTACAGCAGCAACAGAATCAAACCCAGAGAACTTCAGAAGATCCTACAGATTTTAATCTCTGCTCCAAGAAATCTCTTTTCCCAGAAAAGGAGAAGTATCACAAGATCATTTTGGTATCACTTTCTTTATCACTGTACCCTCAGTGGTCTGCTGTATGCCACTCTCAACAAGCCTTTGCAATAAAAACGAATAAACAAAACAAAACAATGTGAGGAAATAAAGCAGCTCTTTCCTAAGTGAGCACATGAGTGCAGTTTGTATCCACAGCTCCAATAAGCCATTGCAGAGGGAGCAACCAGCAGGACATTGTGCTTGAGCTGAGAAATCTCTGCAAAAAATCCTAAGTGTAAAGCACACTTTGGCTTCCCACGACCTCCTCTGAAAAAAGTTTTCCACAGCAACCATTAGAAAATACTGCTAACATTTTCTTTTCTGCCTGCAGTACATAAAGTAGAATGAAGTGTTTCACTGGTTTAACTTCTTCTATTTTAAAACCACTGTCCTTAGTTACTAATGCTTTGTGTTCGGGTTCTGTTTGGTTTCGTTTTGAACCCAGAGCTGCCAGGCTGGATTGTTCACGAGTCAGGCTGGACCTGGGGAAATGCACAGCTCGGGTGGCAGCTTCTCCTTGGAAAGGAGGAGAGATGTAGGGATTTCTCCTGCAACCCTTCTGACAAATTCTCCCTTATTTGCAAACATGACAGGATGGAATCTTTGGAAAAGAAGATATTAGCAAGACATGCTAAGGAGCTATGAGGAAAAAAAAGGTTAATGGTTATGGGAAAAATTATTCAGGAATTACATGAGCAGGAAAATGCTGTAAATACATTTATTCTGTTATTTCTGCGGTCACTCACACTTGAGGAAGCTGTTGGATTTCTGCATTCACACAATCAGTCTGAGTTCACACAGAGCTCTCTGGAAGCTGCCAGTCTGGGCTACAGACGCGGTGTTATTGAGTTACAAAGATCAGGAGCACCAGTAACACACGTTCTTCCTTCATGGAGAACGTGCAGCACGCTGATGATTTCCCTCCTGCCACAGACATTTCCGTGCCTGTTTCTGAATGTCTGCTTAAAAACTGGAAAGCAAAAATTTGTAAGAGAACAGACAGCCTGGAAGACAGGACCCTCTAAAGAAGAAGACAGTATGAGTACCTCAAAAGCTGTTTGTGTCCAAGGAAGCCTACATGTCTCCTCCCTTCGCTTCTCCGAGCCCTGTGCAGCCTTTCCAAATCCCAGTTCATTCCTCTCCTCTTCCAGAGGAAATGTTAGAAGCCACTGGGATCTCAGAGAAAAAGGCAGTTTACTGGCTCCTCCCATCTTTAACGTACCCATATGTCATAAGCAGCTGGATTTTCACTTTCACTTCTGAAGTGGCAGTCAGCAGTGCCATAGAACAATGCAAACAAGGCAAGTCCGTGCTGCTGTGTGGTAACTGCAGGATCTGCAGTTGGAAAACATGGAAAAAACCAATCACACTGCCAAAAAACTTCCCAGCAACCAGCTTATGGGTACCTGGGCAGTCACTCTGTCCCTCTGGGTACTGCAACAGCGATGTGCACAGCTTGGATTTGAGATCTGCTCCCCAGGCTGGCACTACCTGGCCGTGCAAGGGCTCCCAGGGTCTGTACGTTCAGGCCCTGCAAGCTCAGGGTACGGGCGAGGGTAAGATCTGCTGCTTTCTTCTCTCTGTTTTGGGTAGGGGTTTTTTGGGGTGGCAAGGAGGCACACCAACCTGTCAAAGTAGATTTTAACTATCAGCAAACGCAGTGCAAGGTTACGACAGGAGGGTGACCTGGAGAGTGCCTGACCCTCTCCTATCCCCTCTTCCCTACAACCCCAGGTATCTCCTTTCCCCTCTTCCCTACAACCCCAGGTATCTCCACAGAGCAGTAAGATTTTTGCCTTGACTTAGCCACAGCCTTTGACACACAGAACAACCGTTTCTTTGCCTTTATGACCCCGTGCAATCTGTCCCACAGCCAGTCACAAGCAGCAGTCCCAGCCCTGGGCTGCCATAAACTGTAGCTGGATTAATAATATTATCCCAGTCCACAGTCCACCCTTCATCAAGCTGCTGTTTTATTGCATCTGGACTGGTTTTATTACATGATTCACAGCCCAGAAAGTCCACGCAAGGAGTTTCTTCTGCTTGCAGATTTTGCTCCAGGAGAAGATGAGTGTTCCTGGGAGGATTAACGTGCTTGGTTTATGCTGAGCACTGCAGCACCTGTGCCCTAGTAGTGGAGACGTGGAGGCTGAGCCTTAGGGAAACACAGTTTCAGGGGTTTATTTAGCAGATACCACACAGAACTGATCAGCCTTCCATTTAACCCCCTTCAATTTAACACCCACACTGCCCCTCCAGTGAGTGGGTGGCTTGCTTTGCTCTCACTGTCCCAGCTCAGGCCAGCAGCTTATGTGTTAGAAAAAGGCTCCAAAGCTGGAGCATTTGTCTACCATTACACTCTCACGTTTCAGGCTCACGACACTAAACTGGAGACATTTCCTTGAACAGAAACCCAAACCACCACAACAACAAACACAGCCAAAACCAAACAAGCCAACAACAAAACCCCTTGTTTCCCTTACCGTGTGCCCTTCTCTCAGGCAGCATCTGCCCTGGCCTGGACAGATCCACCTCCAGAATGTAAACAAGATTTCTGCATCTCTACAGAAGTTGACTATTGACTGTAATAATAAGCCATGAGGTGGGTAATCATTTCCAGGGATAAATCACCAGGTGATGTAGCCACTCTTGCAGTAAGTCTTGCACTCTTGCCAGTCTGCAGTTTTTTTCCCTGCAGCCACCCACCCTGGCTCTCAGCACAGTCTGTCTGGCAGTGACTTTACGGCGGGGTTATGCTCCGAACAAAGGCTTGTGCCAGTCACAACCAGCCCTGAGTGCCACCTCACACCGAATTCCCACCCTAAAACAAGCTCTGGCAGCAGAGTCTCGCTGGGTGCCCCGGGCTGGGCTGAGCTGCTCAGCCAGGACTGGCTTAACCTGGAACGTGTGGTGTGGGTTAGCACAAGGAAACAAGCTGCAGCTATGGGATGTAGCAGCAAAAAAGCCCACTGGGGGGGTCTTGGAGTCCTGGAAGATTGGTTGGTTTGAGGAATTGCTAACAGGACTGAAACCTTCACTCAAATCCAGCCAACCTAAATAGCAGCTGTTCCAGTGCAAGCTGGTAGCACTTGAGGAAGCTGTTGGATATCAGTATTCTGGGAATATGACTCAAAATTTTAACTTTTCTTTTGTCCTCTTTCATTTTCCACAGGAAGGGTTAGTCTCCAAGAACAGGATTCGGTAACACCAAACCACACGAGAGTTGTTTCAGATTCACCTCTTCCCCAGAGACACAGCACCGAGTTCCCCTGGCCCCGTCTTGATGTGACTTTTCCACTTTCAGTGTTCCCACTGAGTGATGCCAAACTCCTCAAACGCCTGCTTTCTGCAAGCACAGAGCAGAAGTTCAGGGTTCTGCCTAACCTGGAATTACCAGGAACAGGCAAAGAACTTCCATACCCAAAAAACTGGAAAAGTTTTGGTTTGTACAGAGTTTGCACTGCATCATTTGACTACCTATGTGATAAAAAGAAAAAAAAATTAGTAATTTATGCCTTCAGTAAGGAGTTCCTCCTTCTCCTTAATTAAATTGTAGTTATATTGCAATAATCCCAGAAACTCTACTCCTGAATGAGGCTTCATTTTGACTTCCAAGAGAGAGAACCTCCAACATGATTTTTCTCCTATGGCCAAGGAATCTTATACTTCAATCTACCCTGACAGCACAAAATCCCTTCTAGTTGAATCCAGAATTATCAGCCCAGAATATCCATGTTAACTTTAACCAGAATTTTACCCAGAAACTCAACATGATAAATGAACCAAAAGATACGAAAGTCAAATACTATGAACACAGAAGGATCTCAGTTATTTCTTAGCCATATGCATGATTACAAGAAATGCTTTGGGCTTTTCGTTTCAAGCATCTGTAATATCTTATATATCTTATTTCATATTCTGGGAAATCGAAAGTAATAAGGCAGCACAGGGATCTATCCCAAGTCTCAGCATTAACAATCTTTGTCCCATTAGACTGCTGGGCTCTGTGTGTTTTGTTACTGGCTTTGGCTTCCAAACCTCAAGTATCTACAGAACCTCCACTATCATGTTTATGAGGAATTCCCCTGCTAATCTGGTATGTTTAGAAAATGAAGCATGAGGTAATTTATGGCTGGAACATAAAAAGGGTAACCCCAAAGGTTTGTGACAACCACTGTAAGGTCATAAAATGCTATTTATTAACAAGCCATTCACCAGTCACGTGCCACAAGAAAAAGCAAAGCTGTTTTCTGGCAAAGTTACCCTACAGATCTGAGCACACACATTCAGCTTTACTGAAGAGCGAGAAGAGAGGCTGCCGTGAAAAACCAACTCTATTTTGGCACCGGTGAATTACTGCAAAAGGAATCAACAGCTACATGAGATGCTGCAGGCAGAAAGAGCTTGTGCTAAGCCCCTGTGGACACCTCATGAGAAAGTCTCTACTTCCAGGAGCTGCCCTGGAAGCAGAAGAGTGACCAAGGGCAGGAATTAGAAGAGATGAACTTCTTAACCCCAAGGATAGAAGGACTGTAGACTATTTTGATCTTTTGCTTAGAATCATAGAATCATTAAGGTTGGAAAAGCTTAGGGTTCCAAAATCATGAAGTCCAACCTTCGACCAATCTTCTTTGACTTCAGGTAACAGAGATGCAGGCACAGGGGTGAGCCTCCTCTGCTACAGGAGCTACTCTTCAGTGTCTCATGGGGTAGCACAGCTCAGGGATCCCCTCATGCTCTGGGCTCCGTGTAAATCACAGAATCACAGAATGGTTTGGGTTGGAAGGGAACTTAGAGGTCTAGTTAAAGATCTAGTCCCACCCCCTAGAGACATTCCACTATCCCAGGTTGTCCAGAATCCCATCCAGCCTGGCCTTGGACACATCCAGGGATGGGGCAGCCACAGCTTCTCTGGGAAACCTGTGCCAGGGCCTCACCGCCCTCAGAGCAAAATAACTTCCTCCTAATCTCTCATCTAAAGATACTCCGTGAGTCTGAAGCCATCCCCCCTTGCCCTGTCACTACATGTGCTTGTAAAAGGTCCCTCTCCATCTCCCTTGTAGTCTCCCTTCAGGTCTGGAATCCTCAGCCTCGTTAGTTCCCAGGGGTGGTGGGACACGCAGGGCAGCTGTGCTGGGCAGGACCCCACTGCCAGGGCACAAACATTTCACCAGCTTTGCTTCTGATGAACATGGAAATGGTCTGATGTCCCCCATGTGCTGTGCCCTGCTCCAGAAATCTGCAGGGTACCGGATGAGTCAGCATCCTCTCAATACCATAACACTTTCTCCAGCAAAACTACCTGACAGAATGATCCAATCACTTCCCAAGTATTAGGCAGCTTCTCTTATGATGTTTTGCTTGTTTAAGTGGTGGGAGAGTTATTTTGAAGCTGCCGAGAAGCTGCTCTCCCTGCAAGCCAAGCTCATGCACTACGTGCGCTTGTGCTCCGTTTCCTCTCGACCTGTTTAGAGCTGCAGATGTTGGCTGAATCACCCTGAAACAGAAATCCTGTCTGGGGAGACAGCAAGTGTGAATAAAGCACATCCCTTCCACAGAGTCTTGGTTTTGTATTGTTTCCAATACCAGAGTTTGGAAAATTACTGGATGGAATGCAACCAACCATTCCCTTGCAAGAAATACACACTGGCAGCTCCAGTGTCTGTGGCAATGCTCCAAAGCCTCTGCAAAGGCTGGAAATGAGCTTCCTCGAAAAGGCAGACCATTTCCTAGAACACTCTTCTCAAGACTGCCAAATCAGAACCGTATCTGCTGTTGTGACCCTTTGCCCTCGAAATGCTTTGATGTCTTTTCAGGAGGAACACCACCCTTTTCCACGCATTCGTGCACCCACTGCGCATGTCCAAGGGAGCTGGTTTTGACTGCTATAGCACAGCTAGTACCCAACAGCATCCCAGAGATCAGAATACACAGGAGCTGAGATCCAAAACTTCTCCAGTTTTGCAGAGACACAACCTGAGATCAGCTGAGTTGGTCAGAGCATGTGCTAATAATGCCATGGTTTTGGGGTTGATCCCAAATGGGCCATTCACTTAAGAGCTGGACTTGATGATCCTTCTTGGTCCCTTCCAACTCAGAATATTTTGTGATTCTGTGAACCAACAGTATTTTGGACAATGCAGTTCCATCACAGTCTAAAACAGGATCTAAAGCCTTCCGTGAATGGAAACTGAAATAACTTATCAGAATAAGTTGTTTACTTATAATACCAAAGCTAGCTGTTACAACTGTTCCTTTAATAAAAGAAAAGAGGGATCATAAAAGAGAAAACTGCAAATTAAATCCAGGATGGAATCCACATTTTCTTTGATTACTCCCTGAAAAAAACACCGTGGTGACCTTAAAAAAATCTTTGTTTCTCCACTGCTGAAGAGGACATAAGGAAATTTCATTTCTCCTGAAATACCAGGTGTCTGAGACCATGAGACAAAGCACACAAGTTATGTAAGGCTTGGTTTCCAAATCTCACTTATCTGCAGAACCTGCACTTTCATGTTTGCAAGGGACTGCCTTGCTAATCTGGCATGTCATTCAAATAGTGCATCACGTAATTTATGGCTGGAATATGATGAAAGCCATAAATGTTTATGGAAATGAAGGCAGTATAATTCACCAGTCAAATATCCATGTACCACCAGACAGCTGCTCACACAAGGAAGCTGTTCTCAGGCATGGTTTTCCCAGATTCACCAGATGCAGCTCCCTGAGGTTTCCTTATCACCGTATCAGCAGTTTGGCTGATATACGTGGTATACACGTGTGGTTGTATACCAGGGATGAAGAAATGAATCCACTCCTATCCAGCATGAAAGTGAAGTATTTAATTAAATAATTGCCCACTTATATGTGTAATCACATAAGGAGATTGGTCAGTGACCATCCACCCTTTAGGGTGATTGGCTAAGGTCTTACAACACCCATTTCAATAACATTTCACCAGTGTATCATAAACAGAACACCAGGTGTTAGACAAACACTAGGTGTCCAGATAGTTATACAAAAACATCTTATTGTTTTCATAGCTTGCGTGAGAAAGGAAAGATTCACACAGAATATTGCAAGAAGCTGGAAAACCTTTCTAACAGCCCCTTCTGTATCCACACTCAGGGCTGCAGCTTCTCTCTGAGAGAGATGCTCCAGCCAGCACCAGGACGTTTGGCTGCCATTGCACTCATGTGCCAGGCTCAGGGCATCAAAGACAAGAATTGATGGTTGAGAGCCCAGGTAATAACCACACACACAGAGTTGAATTAGCACCCCTCCCCAGTACATTCTTACATCTACTTCCCCACACCTACCCTGAGCTTTGCTCCAGGTGCTGCCTTCTTTCCAGCATTCCTAGAGGTTTTGGCTCGGGTTTTTCTACCTTCTACCCCATCCCCTCTCCCTTCAGATCAAAAATCAGCTGAGCGTGACCCAAAGGCAGGTGGAGGAAACTGCCTTCTGCAAGTGGGTGCTGGAAGATTATAAACATTTTAGGGCAGCCAGCAGCATCCCATCGATAGGCAGAGCACACTGCATCCTTCCCCAGCCCCCTCCAGCCAGTGGGGTCCCCACTGTTGTGGTGGCCCAGTCCCCTTCTGGGCTGTGGCACGTGGCCGCCACTCAAATTGAGGCCATCCCATGGGTGGGTTTCCCCACCCAAGACAGTGGGTCTGAGGGTGGATCCAGGGGTGGTATGGAAGTGTAAGCCACTGCCCCCTGGGTGGCACCCAAGCTGTAGCCACCCCCCCCAGTTCTAGAAAAATCTCACCTATTTGGTTACTTATTGGCTCCCTGGTTGTCACTGTCACCTCTACTTTGTTTGGATTGGTTGTTCCCCTATTGTTCCACCCCTTATGTTGTACGTTATTGGTTGTTTTCCTTCCCCCGAACCTTGGACCCTGCCATTTTCTTTGTCTTTGCCTCTGGGCTCTTCCAAGAATAAAGATCTTGGAAACCCACGCAAAGGCCCCTCTCTACTTCTTTGCCCCTGGGTGTGCTTGCTCCAGACACTGAGCCTTTCGGGGTGCACTTCCTCCAGTGAGGAGCCAGTGCAGATTTTAGCTAGCAGCAGCAGCCTTGCAGTGATGTTTTAGGGCGTCTGCAGAAGAGACGCCGCGTCCCCTGCGGCTGAGGGCACGCCCGCACAGCGTCACCCCACTGTGTGGCAGATGTGGTGCCCAGGGTTGCTGACTGACAGACAAATGCCTAACCCTTGTCTAAGTTTCCTGTAAGGTAACAGCTTGGTAGGTGACCTTATGGACGTTCTTCAGTGGTAACATAAATTTATAAATTTTAATGGATCGTTTCCCTTCCCTTTCCCCTCGCCCCTAAAAAAGCCATGGTTTAACATCTTGTAAACCCCAGTGGCATATTGAGATACACAGTGGGCTGTAAAACACCTCCTCAGCTGAAAAACTGATGTTCTATTAAATTCTTTGACAGCCAGCACTCTGACTTCTTTACAACAACACGACACACCTTGTCTTGCATTAACTAATCATCTTTAAACTTTAAAAAGTGGTTCCTCTGAGCAGCCTGTAAAAGGAGACACACAGCCTCCTTCTAAATCATCTTAAAAAAATTGGATATTTCCCTGGCCGTCTTGTCCTAAGACACAGGTGTGTGTAGAGGGGGCCTAATGCCCTTTGGGATAAGCTACACCTGCTTGCACATTCGCCCTACAGCCCGCAAGTCCACGAGGGTTTATGCACTGGAGCCCAAAGCAGCCACCCTGCAGTGCAGTCGGATGGACTCGTGGACAGACACACAGACAGACAGAGAGGCAGCCTACCCACCTCACCAGCAGCCACGGGCTCGTCGGCCAAGCTCACACGCATCAGCCCCAGCACCTTGCCCTAGAGATGGAAATCACAACCTAAGGCCAGGGCCAGAGCTGACACTGTGCCAGGCAGAGATGGCACCGAGCTGCTGCTAACGGGGTGCCAGGCACCACTGGGGGGTCCCAGCACAACCCATGGCACCTCTGACTCCCTGGGAGGCCAAGGGGCTCCAGAAAAAACAATGAATTTCCTCTTCCTCTTCATTCACGCTAGTTGTTTTTCTTCTCGGTGTTTGCTTTCTGTTGCAACATAAGCATAAGTTTCTCTTTGAGTTTATGGCCGCAGGGAAGATTTACAGGCTGGGTCATTGCCACGCCATCTGATTGTGAAGGCACGAGCTCTCTCCTCATGCCCAGCACCAGGAGCTGTGTCTTGGCCATCCCAACTCGCCCCTTTCTAACACACCCTGCCCACTAAATTCTGTGATTTCCAAGCCCAGCCTTGCTCCTACTTCCACCAGCCTGCTTGCTCTGACAAGAGGAAAATTTAATCTCTCTTTCTTAGAGCCTATGACAGTCAGCAGCCTAGTTTGAGCACTCCTTCGAAAAGTCACTACTGAGGAAGATTTGCAACCAGACTAATCCTCCTTCATCTATTTGTTGTATTCTGAACTGCATAGACAAGGTTTAGTTAAGAGCACATGTTGTTCTCTTTGCTTTACCACTGTCCCCTGACTGGACGTGGGTACATGCAGCCACAACAAAGCTGAACGCCAGCTAACTAACACAGGGATGATCCAAATACCAGAATATTGCTTCCACGAGCTGCCCCAGCTCATAAAAACTGCTGATAGAGTGATGTCTTACACAAAACTGGCCTGAAGGTAATTTTTCAATCTCTGGGGAAATTGGGCTTGCACATTTGGGCCCATAATTGCAAGCACTTCCAGCATGAAGTCAGTCACAAGCAGCTGTCTGTGGGAGAAAGAGCAATGAGCAAATCATTTCAGTTCTCCAAAGCAGAGGCCTCTACAATGTGAAGCTGGATGGGGCACAGGAGGAGGCAGCTCCAAATGACTGATACCCCAACTTCACATTTATTTGTTTTTAGAACCCCATCACCCGGTTTCTGTAGGAGACTGGATCTCACCAAAAGACCCACAGGTCTGAGAAAACAGTGGTGCAGTCCTTTCAACCCCAGCACAAAGGGATTCATTCACCTTCTGCCAGCTAAAAATCACTGCTGCTCTGCACATCCCTGCCGTGCCAGAGGCCAAGCAAACACAGCGCTGCCTGCAGCAGTGGGATGGGATCTCCCTTTTGCAAGGGGAAATGCTCAAGAAGGGAAAAATCAGCTTTACACTGTCGAGCTTTCCCCATCTGTCTTTCACCAGACAAGGAACGTGACTCAGAAGAGGAACAGCTGCGACAGCTCTGCTGCACTCCAGACTTGGCTGCAACCAGCCCGGGCCACATATTTCAGTCTTATCCCCTTCCGCCAACCCAGACCCTGGAAATTATCAGCTACAATTTCCCTCGGAACCATTTATTGGACAGAGAGGGGTTGGCAGCCTGGAAAATTTGTATATTTGCTTACGGTATGTTCACATTTTGAGTCTATGACATGCAAGAGGCCTGCAAGCCTAAAAGCCAAGATGACTAAGCAGCACAGCCCAGCTCCCAGGTGGTCACTCGGTGTGATCTGGACCATCCTGCCCTTCCTGTATTCCAGTTCACCCTCTGCTGAAGCACAAACACCTTTGGGGTTCCGAGGGGGAAGCAGCCACCAAGGTAGTTACCAAGTGCTCCAACTTGCTCCTAGGTCAGTGTGCCTGACAGGTACTTCACTGCTCCTCAGTCACCTTCTTTCTAGGACCAAGCAACTTGTTCACATTCATGTCTCCATCTACAGGATGCAGATTCTATGGATTTGGGCATTCCTGTCTCAAAACTGAACTAAAGGAATTGCAGAGCAAGTCCACTTATGCAGACACAAACAATTATTGCCCTAAAGCAAAGAGCACGACTGAAAATTCAAAAGACAATGACCTACCTGACATATTCCTTGGTATCTCAGGGTAGCTCATATGCCTTCTGGGGAACTTAAATCCAGATGTTGCCCAGAGAACAACAAAACCCAAAAGGCAACTAACATGGTAGGAGACCTTTTCCAGACACATCTGGTAAAATCTAGGGAGCAGATCGCTCGTTGAGGGGAGGGAGCCCTGCTCAAGCAGCAAGACAGGAAAACCAGCTCAAGACCCCCTATGGAGGTTTAATCCTGTTGTCCCTGATATTCAGTCCTAGTCCCAGCACTACAGACCTCCCAGCAACAGCTCAGAGGCCAAAGCCACCACCCCAGGAGCTCATTGTGAAATAAATTGTTAAATGATTTCTCCCAACACAAAATCCAGGAGTTTTTACACCCATACTCCCTTGCAGGTGTCCTGCTGCGGGCTAGCAAAAAACCAAGCATGTGGTTCAGCAGCACCAAGCAAACCTGCCAGTGGGAATTAAAGTCTTCAATATTAAGCAGGAGCAGTAGAAGGCAATCACAGCATCACAGACAGCAGAGGAAAAGTTTGCAAGATCTCATGAGGCTGAAACAGAGCATTCACATGCTACTGCCCTGTGCAAACCAGAGAAGAATATACACAGATGGGTCAGTGTAGAGGGAAAAGAAGTTATTAACAATGAAAAGTTACCTCCTTCAGTATTCTTCCTTGTATGAGTCAGACTTTGCATGTAGCTCCACTGCTCTTAATTCGGCCATTTATAATAAGGTGGATTTGTGATGCAGATACTTTCTCAGAGGAAATGATTTCAGCCCTGGCACGAGAGACCAGGGAATTTGTGCTTATCATCTCCCATCTCACATCAGAGCCCTGTGACACAGGGGACTTTCACAATGCCCTGAGGTATCATTACTGCTTCCACCTGGAAAGGAAGAACCCGTCTTCATGTGTGTGTTCCAAAGGATAAAAACACATTGGGTTTAATGGCATGGACACCTGACCTCTTGACACCACTGGGCCTGTCTTCTGCTCCCCTACTGCACACATGGCATCGGACCAAAATTCTGGAGATTTTGAACCCTTTTTTCTTCTCCAAAATGAATACTTAATCACGAGCCTGTGACTTTATTATATTTCCTGCACACTGAGGAGATAGAAGGTGTTAACCTCACTGCAGATGGGGAATCATGTGGGGAACACCCCAGCAATGCAGGGCAGTTGTGAGTTCTGTCCCGTGCAGTTCCCCTGCAGACACTCTGCAGCAAGGCTCACTGGTTCCACTGCTTGAGGCAAGGCAATAAATCCCAGAAATTCCCTTTGCAGCTCTGTGTTTCCCTCTCTGCTGTGCTCACCCCCGGCCATCCCATCTGGACCTCCAACTGCTGTTGAGGTCTCCATTCCAGCTATGGAACAATTTCTGCTCATGGCACAGAAGGATCTTGCAGATGGAAACACCATTTCTGAATCATCAGTGGCTTTTTTTGGTAAGGGCTTCCCTACCTGAGCATAGCTTCTCTTTCCCACCCAACACAAAGACGACTTGAAGCTATTTATCCAAACAAATTCTAGTTGTTCTCAACTGACTCTTTCATACCGAAGTCTGACTCAGGCCTAGGGCACAGTTTTATTAATTTTTCCAACTCCATTTGATGTAACTGGTGCTCTCTGAGGACTCCCACCATTTCCTCCAACACTGACTTTCAGTCTTCTCTAGAGGTGTTATTCTTCCATGAGGCACAGCCAGATGCTGGCAGGCTGCAGGCCAGTCCCTCAGAACACTCATTTATTGATGCACCACAGATATTCCTCATTACTGCTAACATTTTGTAGTTGAAGCCTTGTCAGTTGTGCAACGCGGGAAAGATCTGTTTCAGAGAGAAACATGACTTCAGGCAGTACAACCCTGGTAACTCACAGCTTCATTATTCCCCAAGATTGCTTATCCAGCAGGCACTGTAAAAATTAAATCGGGGGACAAATGAAGCCTTTCACGTTTTCATTTCCGTTTAGAAACAGACATAGAAATCCAGCACTCTTTACTGGGGTTTTTACTTCTATTAACATGGCAGTAAATTCATTATCCAGATGTGAGGAACAAGCAGGAAGGGAGTTCTGCTTTAAGGGAACTGAATCGAGGAGGTGTGGTCAATCAGCTCAGTGTCTGACCACTGAGTGGTCAGTGAACTCACAATCAGCTCTTCGAGAGGGAGACATGAGGATTATGGTGCATGTGCCAAAAGCAGCTCAGTGCTACCTGATGTTATCATGGAATCCTGGAGTCGTTTCAGTTGGAAAAGACCTCCTGGATCATCGAGTCCAACCTGTGCCCAATCCCCACCTTGTCACCCAGCCCAGAGCACTGAATTCCCTGGACACCTCCAGGGATGGGACTCCACCACCTCCCTGGAGAGTCCCTCCCAAAGCCTGACAGTCCTTTCAGTTTTTCAATTCTTCCAGAGGTCCAAACTAAACATCCCCTGGTACAGCTTGAGGCCATTTCCTCTCGTCCTGTCACAGTGAAACACAAGAACAGGAAGTATTAGGAAGGAAACACAGATCAGAACAACTGAACCCATATCAGGCATATCTGCATCCCATTAGCTCATGCTCCAATAATATAAACTGGATCTGAAAAATCTACTTACTAGATCTGAAAAACATGGGCAATGGGGGAAATATGGGCTGCAGGAGCAAGAGCACAGGAGACAACAAAGACGTGCAAGGTATGTCCAGGAAGATGTAAATGCCCCTGAGAAACATGGAATGTCACCTCCCCTGTCCTTGCAGGACAAGAAAGTGGGGTTCACAAAAGCCATCACTGTGCTCCATGCTTAAAACGATGGAAAGAAGAGCCCTTTGCTCCGGGACAAGGTGCCAGCCCAGAAACTCTCAGTACCTTTGGGATTAAACAGATCCATGGGAGGAAGGTGCAGCAACCAGGGCTGACCAACTCTTTGGCTCTGATGTGAACTCCAGCTCAGGGAGTCTCCAGCACTGCCTGCTCAGCAGGTGCATCCCGAGGGAACACCAGCTACTTGCAGGCTGCCGAGCATCCTTAGAGATGGCATGCTGGGATCCAGCCCAAGCCAGCAGAGCTGATTTGCCCTCCTCAAGTGTCAAGTCAAGATGTTCTTTGCCTCTGAAATAAACACAGGTAAAGTCGGCTTGGAGTTTTGACTTGGTTCCTTTTTCGGCTCAGAAGAGCATGAGGGGAAATGAATGAAAGAGGTGAGGCATCAGGCCCTGAATCCAAACAGCTCTGGGGTTTTAAAGGATTATGGATGGAACAGAATGGGGTTAGCCAAGAGGAATTATATTTGGATTTTTCCATCCAAAATTTTTCCATCCAAAAATTTTCCATCCACAAACACACCTTAAAAAAATTACACACATAATTAAAAATACTTGTAAAACATTCAAATTACAGGAAGAGTACATTTATTTGAACACAAAGCTGGTTCAAATCCAAGTCATTAAAACTTGTAACACAAAACTGCAGCAAAACCATCACGAGACATTCAATCAGGAGCTGCATCAGGACCTCACACCCCACACTTCCTTTAGATTAATTCCCAGAAATGTTATGACTTTTTACATCAGACCATGCTCAGTTCTCCTCAGGGTTTCTTTACACCATCCCTTCCATTTGCACAACTCTGACTTGCTGCAGACATTACCCAAACAAGCTCTGCTTTTACACAGATTCTCCAAGGAAGGAAAGATCCAGGAAATAATTTCATGACAAGACAGTCTCATCCTCCTCCATGTTAAACACTCCCATACTCCACCTAGGAATAACACCACTTTTTCTCACCAGTCTGTGACCTACTGCCCCTTGCAAAAATAACCCAGCTCGTGAAGACCTGGAGGGGATGTACAGTGGCACCAAGCACTGCCCTCAGGTGATCAGGAAATCATCCCTTTACAGTTGTTGAGAACCAGTCCAGAGGTGAGCACCACAAACTGGAGCACAGTTGCAAAGAATTAAAGCTCCCAGGACGAAAAGCACTCAGTCTCAGCCACCAGCCTGGCGCTTGAGCAAGTTACACGTGAATGTAGATGGCCACAGAACTGTCCTGCAACAGCTCAAAATGGCCATTGCAACAAAGAAGTATCATTGTTTCCTCTCGATGAAAGATTGCCTTTTTTATTGTAGGGCTGGGGGAGGAAAAAAAAATGGAGCAGCCAAAAAACCCATCAACTACAAAATGTCCAGTGCCTGTTTTCAGGCATGTAGCTTCACCTGGGAGAGCTCTGGCCCCTGCTGAGGAAGCTGATTGTGGTTCTAGCAATGAAATAGGAAACCCGGGGCTGTGTTTCACCTGAGCTGGGTGCTGGGTGCCAGGGGGCTCCTGGCTGGCTCATCCCGGCCCTGAGTCCCCTCCGTGGAATGGATGACAAAACAGATTGATGCCATGATGATTTTTTACTTTTCATATACCCCTCTTATATACCCTTTTCATATACCCTTTTATACAGCTTTTATGTATCCTCAGTGCCTTTAGCCCACACACTTGTAATTCCCCAAGGCTGACAACTCGCTTAGACCCAAAGTTCTGTTAAGCCAAGAGACCAAACATCTTGGGAGCCTCGCAGTTGGGTCAGAAAGCCCCAGACACCAAGGTCCTCTCCAGAACACATTCTGTAAACCAAGATAGGCCCCTCCAGGGGGAAGGTTCCTCAGGACGGGGGCTTCTCCTGAGCCTCTCACTGGGGAATCTTGGATAGATATGCTAATTGGCAAGGTCTATAATTGTATACCCAAATCATTGTGTGTGTGCATTTTGGGGTGGGCATCCTGGTGGGCACTTTCGGGTGTGCATTTTCAGCGTGCATTCGGGAGTGCTTTCTACTGGATGTGGTGTACCAGAGGATCCTGAATAAATACCAAGGTAAAACCCTTTTTTCCCCTCTGACCATGTTTGGCTTTTAATTCTAAGCCCAGGGAAAGGCAACAGATAGATGACATAATCTCAGCATAACACAGCTTGTTGATGCCATTCATGTTAAAATAGTAAAAACAGAGATAAATCAAGCATGCTGACATCATAAAATAGTGAGAAAACATTTTTGACATGATGTGATAAGATCTCTAAAACTGCACATGAGAATGCAGCTTCCTGGATCTTCAAAGGGACGCCTTCCTTTGGTTCTGTTATTTCAGGGAATTAGACTGATATCCCATTAAAAGCCTGGATCTTTAACCCCTCCCCTGCTGGAGCTCCAGGAGGAGAAACTGGGGTGAAAGTTCCAGGGCTGGATCTGCTCTCAGTGGCCCCCCAGAGTCTGAGCCCATAGATAAGAAGGGGAATGAAAGGAAGAAATTGATTGTGCAACACAAAGCGCCCAGGACAGCTGAGGGAGAAGCCACTGCTGTCCAAGCAGAGATGAGTTTCAGATTTCTCTCATACATGTTTAGAGTATTCACTTTGTCTCCTCAGTCTCCAGCCAGTTAACTCACACTTCTTAAACTTCCATTTCCTCCTATTGTGCTGACTCCTGGGCAGACAAAAGCTCTACAGTGGATCTTTACTCGCAGATAGTCCAAAATAATCTATAATTACCATCCTGGTGCAGAACCCATACAGCCTCCAGAAACTTCTGCTTCAAATATTTTGTTTATTATTTTAAAGGTATGTTTATGACCAAGCACAAGCTCCTGCTCTAAGAGAAAAGCTCACTAACAACCCTAACAGCACATGCACCAAAGCTTTTTAAGCCTGAAAGGTCGCCTTCTAAAAGCCATCCCCAATCTGGGCATCTCTGCCCCAAACTTCCAGCAAGGAAGAGCAGGAAAACTTCAGGAACTCAACACCCAGCAGGGTCCTGGCCTGGTATGAGCCCATGTGTCCCTGTCACACAGAGGGAGGCTGAGCTTGGGGCTGTCACACAGAGGGAGGGTAGTGGAGGTGGGGCTGCTCCAAAAAGCCCTGGAAGGAGCTCCACCAACAGATCCCAGCTCATCAGGCAGACAAGAGACACGATTTCTGCTTTGAAAAATATTGTGGATCTCTAACTGCCTCACTGGTGGGCTGCAGAGGATCTCAGGATCGTGTCACGTCTGTCCCCAGCTTCCCGCTGGGAAAATGGATCCATCACTGGGACCCTTCTCCCTGTGCTCAGCAGGATGCTGCTGGGAGCTGCACGCAGTCCTGCTGTGCAGCTCATGGCAATTTCCAGTCCCATTTGGTATTTTAGGTTTTGAATCACCTCTGTGCTCCAGCTGAGCCAAAAGACCTCTGTGAACAACACGGGTCAGTGAGGCACAGGCTCCAGCACCCTGAAGGACCTGGCACTGCCACCCAGCTGGGATCCATTGTGCCAGGGTAATTTAAGACCCTTGGGATTCAAACTGGCCTTGCCGTATCTTTGTGTTTTAAAAGCTGCTTCGAAGCCCGGGCCAGGCAGCCTGTGCCCAGGGAGGTGGTGGCAGGAGGACAAAGCTGCAGGTGCCACTGCGGGAGGGGAAGGACGTGCAGTTTGCACACAGGCATCAGTAAAGGTCACATCACAAGCTGTCGTCACCGCTGGGAAATGTCCACCTGAAGTTTTTGCAGCTGTGAAGTTCCCACACTTACAGAGCCATTACTTCCTTTGCTTCTTACCTTCTAAACTTGAAAGTGTCACCGTGTATCTTCATAAATTTTTGGCAGAGCTGACACAAATGGACTCAGGTCAGTGGTCAGTGGTCAGTCACATGCAGCCACAGTCACCACGGCAGACAATAGTTGAAGTAGTGGGACTATTTCCTGTGAGCAGAGTTTTCTAAATATATCACACTCCTGCAGCAAAAATGCAAGTGAACGCTGACCTTCTGTCCCAGGATGAAAATGTGCAAGCACACGGCACAGGGAGGCACTGCGGAGCTGCTGGGCACCCCCTGCCTGCCAAATGCGTGCCTGGTACTCTGCCACCTCACAGAGATCATTTATTGGTCACACAGCCTCGGGCAGAGGGTCAGGACGTGTATATCCCCAGGGGCTGGCAAGAGAATAAATCCCCATATTGCAAAATCTGTGTCAAGTAGAACCATCTGCAGCCTCACAATGCCTTCAGAGCCCAAACACCGCAGCCTGTGGGCCTGTGTTCCTCATCCTGGCAGGAAACAATGCTTTTTCTGAGACCACATTAGCCCCAGGAGGTGTCACTGTCACCAGTGTGGAGCAGACACTCCTTCAGGACCAGCAGAATGCCCGTGGCTTCTGCAGCGTGTGGGTACCCTCACCCCCAGCCAGCCCACAGCAGTGAGATACTCACCAAGTGCGAGAGCCCTGTCAGGTTTGCCCTGGTGGTTGATAGCACGAGGTGACAGCAGGAAAAGGAAAAGCAGGGCAGGTAGGTCCATCTAGCAGAGAAAAACAGGACCCACATTCCGCTGTTTCTATTTTCTCACGTATTTCTTTTTTTCTAGAACAAAATTAAATAGACAAATGTCTGTTTCCTGCAGAGTAAGATAATATAAGTCAGAAAAAACACCAGCTTTCATTAAGAGCCTAGGGTGTCCGTACAATGCCTGACCTTCCCAGAAGGAGTCTGTAAATTGATTGTTTTAGAGAAAGGAAATGCAAAACTTGTGCTTTCCTTCCCAGGGAATTAGTGCCCTTCACAATGGTTTTGTCACAACAGAAGTGTCTTTGATGTAAACAGAAGCAGCAACACTTCCAAAGCTGAGAAACGAGTTAGGTGAAGGACTAAAATGAAACCTCCCACCTCTGAGACATCAGAGCTGCTGACCAAGTCCCAAGACGGGACCATTTCTGTTCTTTGCAGAGACAGCCCAGAGCCTAAGAACCCTAACATGCTCATGTCCCAGGTCCAAACACCTAATTCAGGCAGAGCAGGAGCAAAGCTGTGGCTTTGGACTTCAACCATCGCTAGAAACTCATTTTCAAACCCTCCCACTCCGTTTTTCCTCACCCCAAGCCACCAGGGCTGCTCCAGCAGCCCAAGCACATCAGCTCCTTCCCAAACACAGGCAGCATCTCCCAAGCCACGAACCATTTATTCCAGCAGCACCAGTATTGCTGGCAGAGGAACTCAGATCATCTTGCTGGAAAACTCAGGGGGTTGTGCCAGGCTGGTTCTCCAACACCCAGATAATGGATTTACACTCTCAGTGTTAAATATTTAAGATACACACCATGCTGGGAACACACACAGCAGCAACTTCCACCTCAGATCCAAACCAGCTAGATCAAAAGCTTGTTCCCAGGCAGAGCTGTCCTTGCCTCTTTTTCAGCTCTCCATGACCTCTTTCTACCTCATTTCAGAAGGGCAGAAGATCACTCTCACTCTGCTTTCATTTACACAAATCCAGGCACTGAAATATTTCCCACAGTTCCAGCTGTAGGAAGGTTTTGAAGCAGGGCTAGGCGAGCTCTAAGACCATTTCTAGATGAAAACACCTGGGACACAAGATGGTTTTTTATTCCTTTTCCACAAATATGCTTGCAAGGGATCAATTCCTTTTATCCTTTTTTCAAAAGGGTCCAAAATGTGGAAAGGATTTTGGTGAAATGGTGTTTGCATGCAGTGTCTGGGAGAAAGCTCCTACCTGGTCTCTGTGTCACAGCAGCAGTCCCAGTCCTGGCACAGGATCACGTTATACACAGAGCTGTGCAAATTAGAAATCACTTTGTTCAGTCTTTTGTTTTTATATTTAGCAACCCTGAAATCACTACAGCTTACTTAAACCAAACCAAAAGCAGTAGAAAGGGACAATGTCCTCTGACCCTCAAATGAGGAACCAACNTGCTGTGCTGCATTTCCAGTAAATGAAAACCCAGATGCATGCACTAATTTGAGGTATTAATTGGACTAATACCAAGCATCTCTTCAGTGGCAGGTATCTGCTACAAACCCCCCCCGAAGGCTGTGCCCTGAGCTCATCCCCCACCTCCCAGCCTCACCGCTGTCCCTGCCACGCTTCTGTGCCTCTTCGGTGCTCAGCGTCCCACACCGAGCACAGAGCAGGCACAGCCTCAGCTTGGGCTCTCCCTGCTCAGCCAGCAGGGAACAGAGAGCAGTCGTGTTCCCCAAGTTGTGGCTCAAGTGGATTTCCTTCCTCCAACTGCAGCATTTCCCCCCCAGCCTTGCATTCCCCTGCTGCACTCACTGAGATGTTTCACAGTCCAGAGGGTCACACCTCGCTCCGAGGAGCCCGAGCTGCAGCTTCCCTGTGTCCACACAATCCAGACTCCAGCCAGCAACTTGCCCAGTAGCTTTGTACCTTCCATCCTCTCCACCTGCGGCATAAGAAGATTCTGGAGGAGATCCTCGGCTCCAAGGTGGAAACAAGGTTCGCAGGTAATGTTACTACCAAGTGTAAACAGCATTCACGAAGCAGAATCCTTCCCTGGGGCAGCCAGCCATCAGCCTGCTCCATGTGGCAGTCCAGCATCTGCTCCAAAGCCACTGACAGATGTGTTTACAGGCTGCTGTTGGAGGCATGATTGCCTTAGGAAGGGCCCTAAGCTCTTCCTGAAGCTTCCTTCCTGTTCTGCTTGCGGTTGGCCTGACAAAACAGTAGTGCTGGAAAAAACCCATACGGAATTGTTCTAGTGAAAATATTCAGGAGAATAAACCTGTCCAGCGTAAGAGCTTTACACAAGTCGTTCAGTTCTCATTGCAGAGGATGGTGGACAAGGCTCAACGTTATCAAAAGTGCCATTAAAATGAAAAACCCTTTTGCAGGCAAACAGAAGACAATGACAAGATTCACTGATCAGGCCACTGCCCTGACCCAGAGGTAAATGCAGCAAGACCTCAGCCTCCTCAGTGTCAGCAGTGTCCCCAGCAGCCAGCCCCGCTTCCTGAGGGGGATCCCACCCCCTCAGGGTCCTCCAGCCTCCTCCTGGTTGTCCCTGGGCCTGGGATGCATCTCTGCTTGCTGGGGCTGGCCCCAAACAGGGCACCAAGGCACAGAACCCACCAGAAAGACGTGGGATAGGGCACTGAAAGGAATGAGTAAAATCAAGTAAATAATTTTTTTTAAACTTTATCTATATATATGTAGATGTGAACCAACGATTTGAGCTGATGGAAGTCTCTAGCAGATCAACTCCAACAAAACTGATCTCCAGAGCAGGCAATACACTCAGGGCAGGGATTGTCCTCCCTTGGCTTTACACCTGGAGCAGCAGCTTTCCTGGGCAAGCACACGAGAGAAAAAACCACATGAACCCTCAGCTGCTGCTTTGAGTTTGGCCCAGCGATTGGGACAGAGGCAGCCCTTGGCTGGC
This sequence comes from Gymnorhina tibicen, assembly GCA_013399875.1. Taxonomy (NCBI): domain Eukaryota; kingdom Metazoa; phylum Chordata; class Aves; order Passeriformes; family Artamidae; genus Gymnorhina; species Gymnorhina tibicen. The sequence continues at coordinate 389,126 of VXAZ01000159.1, forward strand.
CTGCCACTCCTGGCACTCCTTGCAGAACAGGACTGGGATTTCGCACGCTCTCCTGGAGCAGTGTGGCGTAAAAAGCTCCTGTGCCAGTCCCAGCACCAGCCACTTGATGGCCATCCTGCTCTGCAGGAGAGGGACACCGGGGACAGAGCAGGGACCCGCCAGGGACCCCCAAGCTGACCGGCCGGGAGCCGAGGGGTCCCCCGACACCCCCGAGCAGCTGCCCCACGGTGCTGTCCCTCCCCTGGGTGTTCCGAACGAGAGGGTTTGAGATCACTTTCAAAATCACTGGGAAGGGTATGAGCAAAAGTCAGATTTAATATTAAGCAACAAAGCACGACAAAGTTCATTGGCAAGATTCACTCTGCTACTTACAGGACAGCTGAGGCACAGCAAGGGAAAACAACAAGAAGACACAGAGGAGATGAAGGCCTGGAA
>VXAZ01000161.1:0-73423 GCA_013399875.1 Gymnorhina tibicen
CAGGGGGCGCTGCCGCGGGGCGCTCGTGGGGAGGGGGCGCCCGGGACGTGTCCGTGCGCGACCCCCGGGAGAGCCCCGGCCCGCACCGCTCCGACGCCGGCGCCGCCGCGCCCGTCTGGTTTAAATCAGAACGAGCTGACAGCACAGCGTTAGATCAAGGACGCTAGGAGACCCACCAGAATTCGTTATCCCCCTCTCTCCCCCACCGCCGATCCCTCTGTGTGGCCGCAGGAGCGGGAGCAGGAGAGGGTCGCGCGCCCCACAGTGTACCCCCGAGCCCTCAGCGCACACCCGCCTGCGCCGCCCGCTCTCACGGCTCCGGGGCCGGCGCCGCCGCGCCCGTCTGGTCCAAATCAGAATGAGGTGACTTGGTGACAGCCCAGCATTAGACCACGGACACCAGAATTCACTTCCCCTCTCCCCCCACGGCCGATCGCTGTGTTTGGTGATCCTGGGAGGTATTGAAAAACACTTGGAGGACAACGCAGTCATCAGTCACAGCCAGCACGGCTTCATGAGGGGAAAGTCCTGCTTATCAAACCTGGTTTCCTTTTATGACAAGGCAAACCACGGGGGCGGCCTGACCTTGAGTCCTGGGGGCAGTTTTGGGCACCGCAATATAAGAAAGACATTAAACTATTAGAGAGTGTCCAACAAAGATGGTGAAGGGCCTGGAGGGGAAGCCGTATGAGCAGCAGCTTGAGGGCACTTGGTCTGTCGAGCCTGGAGGAGACTGACGGGAGACTCATGGCAGTTACAGCTCCCTCATGGCGGGAAGGGGGAGGGCAGACACCGATCTCCTCTCGGTGGTGACCAGTGACAGGATCTAAGGGAATGGCCTGAAGTTGTCTCAGGGGAGGTTTAGGTTGGGTAATCGGGGAAAAAATTCTTCACGCAGAGGGTGGTCGGGCACTGGAACTGGATCCCCAGGACAGTGGGCACAGTGCCAGCCAGACACAGTTCAAGACGTATTTGAACAATGCTCTTGGGCACATGGTGTGACTCCTGGGGATGGTCCTGTGCAGGGCTGAGAGCTGGACTTGATGATCCTCGTGGATCCTTTCCAACTCAGCATATCCTGTGATTCTCCTGGATTCTTTAGCCAGTCTTAATAGAATCCTGGAATGGTTTGGTTTGGAAAAGACCTTAAAGCTCATCTTGTTCTACACCCCTGCCACGGGCAAGGGCACCTTCCACTAGACCAGGTTGCTCCAACCTGATCTTGAACACTTCCAGGGATGGGACAGGTGAGCTGTGGTTTGGGTCTAAGCAATACAGAATGGATAGAGAGGTGGTTCATCATCTCTGGTGACTGCTGATGGATACCAGTTCCTGTGGGATTGTGGCCCACCAGCGAGGTCCCTGGCAGCTCCCTGGTGTGATAATGCCAGCCATGGCACTTGTAGAGCTGAAAATCTCCAAAATGCTCAAAAATTTGACACAACTGATACGAGTTTTGCTCTGTGGTTTCTCTGAGGAGTCCCCAAAGCCCTGTGGCTCACTCAAGGTGAGATCATCTCCTCTGGGTAATCACTTCCAAACTCAGAAGCTCAGAGAAGAGATAACAACTTTCTTTGGGCTTTGTCACTCTCCTGGGGCTCCAAGAGTCCCCAGATCCCCAAATTAACATGGAAAAAGGTCTTTGCTGATGGTGGTATGTTTTTAAACTCACCTGCAGAGCACCTTAATATCCAGCTTGAAGAGTGTCATGAGGGAAGCAGGCAGAGTGCAGAGATGTAGGGGAGGATTATCCTGGAGAGCCACGAGCAAGGACAGCACATGCCGAGCCACCCATCTCCTGTCATTTTCTCTTGCAAAGCTTCAGTTTTCATCTCAGCTCCTGCCTGGAGGCTCCTGGGCTCATCATGCCCTGGGGCTTAGCACCAAATCCAGGTGATCTGCAGCGGTGTGTGGTGAGGACACGCCGTTGGAACACTTGCTCTGGAGTCTTCTCCTCACTGACCACAAAGAACTCCTAGATGAGGGCTGGAAGCTTTCCTGTAAGGAACACTTAGGGATCTTACCATTGCTGATACAAGGCACATCCAAAAGGTGATTTTTAATTTTTTTTCCTCCCTAAAGAAATATTTTCAGGAGGAGATTTCTCAGCTTTGGGTGTTGCATGTTTTCATTTGAAGACTCCAAAAACAGGGTAAAGAGCTGGGAAAATCTTTTAGAGCCAAACCACTGCATCAGGAGGGAGGGGAGACTTCATAGTCAGGAAATTTTGGATGCTCCATCCCTGGAAGTGTTCAAGGCCATGTTGGATGGGGCTTGGAACAATCTGGTCTAGTGGAAGGTGTCCCTGCCCATGGCAAGGGGGTGGAATGAGATGGTCTTCAAGATCCCTTCCAATCCAAACCCTTCCAGGATTCTATGAAGAAAATGGACAAAGAGGATGGTTGGCAGATACCAACAGGGGGACGAATAATCAACTCTGTGCTGTCTTTTACAGCTTTTATTAGGTTTCTCTTTGTTTCAGGATATGTTGGATGATCTCAAAGTCCCAAACTGAACACACACATGGGATTAAAGGCGGCACCAAGGTAAAGCTACTGAGTTGTGTAACCTAGATCTTCTCCCCACCTGTACTGTGACTTCTTCCCAGCTCTTTCTCATCAATCCGTACCTAAACTCTTGCTTCAGATCTTGTAGGATTGTCTCCAAGCAGATCCCACTGGAAAGAGGGTTTTCCACCTGGAAGAAATCTCCAGCAAGGAGGTCACTCAGCAAACACACATTGAAGGAATGGCAGGAAGCAATTGCACCCAAGAAACCGAGTTCATCTTGGCAGGGTTCACCGAGGCACCAGCAACTCAGGTTGCCCAATTCCTGCTGTTCCTGCTCACCTACCTTGTCACCATCCTTGGAAACCTCGGGATGATTGTCTTGATCAGAGCCAGTCCCCTGCTCCACTCCCCCATGTATTATTTCCTGGGCAACCTGGCTTTCGTGAACCTCTGCACTTCCACCACCATCACCCCCAGGATGCTGGCTGGGGTTTTGCTGGGGAAGAAGGGAGTCACCTACGCCGGGTGCATGGCTCAAGTGTTCACTTTTGACCTGTTTGTGGTCACTGAGTGCTTCCTGCTGGCTACGATGGCCTATGACCGATACATGGCCGTTTGCCACCCCCTGCTCTACCCTCTTGTCATGACCCCAGAGCGCTGCTCCCGGCTGGTGACCGGGTCCTACCTCCTGGGGCTGACCAATGGTGTGGGACAAACCATCAGCATGTCCAGCTTGTTCTTCTGCAGCTCCAGTGCCATCGATCTGTTCTTCTGTGACATTTCCCTGCTGATCTCGCTCTCCACCTCCGACACCACCCTCAGCCTCGTCATCCTGAGGACTTCTTCATCTTTGCTCGGTGTTCCCAGCATCCTAGTGGTCCTGGTGTCCTACATGGCCATTATCTCCACCATCCTGAGCATCAGCTCAGCTGAGGGCAAGCGCAAAGCTTTCTCCACCTGTGCCTCCCACCTCACCACTGTCAGCACCTTCTATGGGGCGTTGATTTTCATGTACTTAATCCCCAGGTCAGACACCTCCAGGGGAGGAGATAAATGGGCTGCTGTGCTCTACACTGTGGTGACCCCCATGCTGAACCCCTTGATCTACAGCCTGAGGAACCGGGAGGTGAAGGAGGCTTGGAGGAGACTCAGGAAAATAAAATGAGCTTGGATGTTTTAACTTTGTGGCCAGATACAATGGAGATGTGGGTGACACCCTGGGATTTTTGTGGAATATGTCAGAGGGACATTTTTGGGGCCTTCTGCACTTTGATTTAGATGATGTGCTGGTGTGGTGGTGCATCCTCCCTCCACCCTGTCCTTTCCAGGCTGCAGTGTGATCTGAGAAAATGCTTGTTAGGCCTTGTCCTTGAAAACACCAGGTGGGCTCAGTTCTTTTTGATTTCTGAGCGATCTCAAGCACACTCATTTGGGACAGCTGGCTGATTCAGTGTCAGCTGAGAATAACAATTTCACTCCAGTTTTGGTGTTTGGATGAGGCTTGGAGCAACCTGGTCTGGTGGAAGGTGTCCCTGCCCACAGCAGGGGGTTGGAACTGAATGAGCTTTGAGGTCCCTTCCAACCCAAACCATTCCACAAAAACATATTTGGTGTTAATGTTCCGGTGCACAAGCATTGCATATGTGAAAAACCCCCGAACCCTCCAATTTGTGTATCTCACCTTGTGCCAGGTCCATGGTGCAATCCAGAGTGAAGGGACACAGAATACCTTGGGATGGAGGAGAAGCTGCTCGGCTGGATAAAATCATGGTAGTGTGTTGATTTATTAATGACACACAACTCACAGGCACTCACGATCAATCAGCTGAATCCTTTGTTCCCAAAGCTTCCTGATTATTCCTTGGTTATTATTTAATCTGACTGCCTGCATCAATCCCCCTGAGCTGCTTATGCTCCTGTTCCTCTCTTATCAGCTGTGCTGACCCCCCATGGCAGGGACCCCAGAGGTCCTCAGCTCACACATCCACAGATGTGGAGGCAACATCCTCAAGTTGCACCAGGGGAGGTTTAGGTTGGATACAGGGAAAATTTCTCCATGGAAAAGGTTGTCCAGCCCTGGATCAGGCTGCCCAGGGCAGTGGTGCAGTCCCTGTCCCTGGAGGGATTTAAGAGCCGTGTGGATGTGGCACTTGGGGACGTGGATTAGTGGTGGCCTTGGCAGTGCTGTGGGTGGACTTGATGATCCTAGAGGACTTTTCCAACCTAACCAATTCCATGACTCTGAGATCAGGACCATGAACGGGAACCTCTTTGTGTAACTCCTTCCGTTCTCCCACCCTTCTGCTCCTCCCTGCCACCCTCAGGACATTGTTTAATTTAGGTGCAGAGAAGACTGTCCATTTTTTCTTTAAATATGACTAAAGATTATTTTTAATGTTTTATTTAAAACATAACCCCCCCCATAATTATTAATTTAATAAAACATTAAGACATTTAAAACATAAGCCCCAGAGCAACTCTCCTTGTTCCAGGGCCTTATAACCATTGTTTGGCAATCAAATATTTAATATTTTTAATAATATTATTCAAATATTCAATATTTGAATAATATTTTGAGAAACCATTCAATGACTTTTGTCCATCTGGCCTTGCCTTGACCATCACCTGACCTTTAAACAGGAACATGAGCCCTTAATGAATGAAACCCCAAGTCTGTGGCCATGGCACTGTCACTCTGCACGTTGTGGCTTCGTGCTGGAGCTGCTGCTCTGAAAACCAAAAAGGTTTTGGCGCGCTGTGCAAGTGGGGATTAGGGAAATGGGGGTAAACCATGTGCAACTTCTGTGGGAACAGCATCTGACCATGAGAGGAGCGGGGACCACCATGCGGGGTTCGGGGAAGGAGATGGAACATCCAGCATTGATGTTTGCTCCTGAGGGACGCACCCCCTTCATGGGTCATCCTGTGTCCCTGACCATTGCAGGGGTTGGAATGAGATGAGCTTTAAGGTCCCTTCTGACCCCAGCCATTCCAGGATTCTCTGGCCAATGCAGACGACTGCAGGTGAGTCTCCTGCAGCCGTTTTGAAGCACACATTGCAAAATGGCTTTTCAAAATGAGCTTTCCTGGTCAAAAATGGGCAGATGGAAACCAGAAAGACTTGGAAAAGGGAAAATGCTGAGCGTTGCCCATGGGGGAATAATTGTCCCAGACACTGGGGCAGGCTGGAGAGCAGCTGTGAGTGTTGTGGTGGCCACCAAGATGGAGATGAGCCATTGACACCTCCTGAGTGCACAGACATGCACCAGCAGCTGGAGAAAAGCATTGACAGCCACTCAAGTGACTTCCTGCAATGAACTTCTGACTGAGAGCTGGAGGAACAGGGAAGGAAAAGCTTCTTTGGGATGGTGAGGGGAGAAGAGAAATATAGAATTAGAGAAGAATTTAAAAATCTTTCCAATTCAAGCCTTTAGCAAAAATCCTTGTTTTGGTGTTTCCTCCTGACAATGTTGTGTTCACAAATGGCATTGCTCAGGCTCTGCAGGCATCAATTCTGATGTGCTGTGGGGATCCCATCCCTAAAACTCCAGGGAAGAACCTCGGGATGGATCCCAGGGGCTCTGGGGAAGGCTCATTCTGTGTTCAGGTGCCTCAGAGACCCTGTGGTAATTGGTTGCATGGAGACCATATATTTAAACTTAAATATTCCAGCCACATTAGAGGATGGAAAGGGAAAACTTCCTGGTTTTGGCCAGACCGATGGAGTGCGTGGACTTCAGCTCAAGGACCTGTGAGTATCTTATTAACCAGAGAGGCTGAAATTTTAAGTGGTTTTGAGACAACTTTTTGCTGGATGGGGAAAATTGTCCTTCCTGAGTGTTTGCAGAAGCAGGAACCTCTCCATGAAAGCTTTTATGGAATATAATAAACAAATAACACCAGGAAACGAAGGTCCTTCCTGATGGCAAAACATGTATGCCAGTACATCTGAACCTTAATTCCTAACTCAAATTTTGGATTAATATTTCTCATATCAGCAGAACTGGGAGGCACAGTCTGAGCAAATTGACTCAAGGGTCGATTTGAGCCTAAAAGTCTTAAATTCAGCTCATCATTATCACCAGAACATGTAAAAATAAATTGCAGCAGGAGAGTTCCTGCAGAGTTTTCCTTTCATCCTGATTAGCAATTGCAACACTTCTCCAAACCCTGGGCTGTCTCTCAACCCCTGAATCTCAATTTCTTACACCAGTTCTTTTTAATTCCTTGTTATGCCAGGAAATAAATTATATATTCCAAGAGATAAATTTAAATGTATATAATTACATACACTATATAAAATTAAATTATATATATTAGGGAAATATTTATATGTATTAATTATATCTATAACTGCATATATAAAATAAACTTCTATATTAACTTTTTTAATGTATTAACATGTTCATGTATTGAATTTTATATATATATATATATATATATANGTGCACAGACATGCACCAGCAGCTGGAGAAAAGCATTGACAGCCACTCAAGTGACTTCCTGCAATGAACTTCTGACTGAGAGCTGGAGGAACAGGGAAGGAAAAGCTTCTTTGGGATGGTGAGGGGAGAAGAGAAATATAGAATTAGAGAAGAATTTAAAAATCTTTCCAATTCAAGCCTTTAGCAAAAATCCTTGTTTTGGTGTTTCCTCCTGACAATGTTGTGTTCACAAATGGCATTGCTCAGGCTCTGCAGGCATCAATTCTGATGTGCTGTGGGGATCCCATCCCTAAAACTCCAGGGAAGAACCTCGGGATGGATCCCAGGGGCTCTGGGGAAGGCTCATTCTGTGTTCAGGTGCCTCAGAGACCCTGTGGTAATTGGTTGCATGGAGACCATATATTTAAACTTAAATATTCCAGCCACATTAGAGGATGGAAAGGGAAAACTTCCTGGTTTTGGCCAGACCGATGGAGTGCGTGGACTTCAGCTCAAGGACCTGTGAGTATCTTATTAACCAGAGAGGCTGAAATTTTAAGTGGTTTTGAGACAACTTTTTGCTGGATGGGGAAAATTGTCCTTCCTGAGTGTTTGCAGAAGCAGGAACCTCTCCATGAAAGCTTTTATGGAATATAATAAACAAATAACACCAGGAAACGAAGGTCCTTCCTGATGGCAAAACATGTATGCCAGTACATCTGAACCTTAATTCCTAACTCAAATTTTGGATTAATATTTCTCATATCAGCAGAACTGGGAGGCACAGTCTGAGCAAATTGACTCAAGGGTCGATTTGAGCCTAAAAGTCTTAAATTCAGCTCATCATTATCACCAGAAAATGTAAAAATAAATTGCAGCAGGAGAGTTCCTGCAGAGTTTTCCTTTCATCCTGATTAGCAATTGCAACACTTCTCCAAACCCTGGGCTGTCTCTCAACCCCTGAATCTCAATTTCTTACACCAGTTCTTTTTAATTCCTTGTTATGCCAGGAAATAAATTATATATTCCAAGAGATAAATTTAAATGTATATAATTACATACACTATATAAAATTAAATTATATATATTAGGGAAATATTTATATGTATTAATTATATCTATAACTGCATATATAAAATAAACTTCTATATTAACTTTTTTAATGTATTAACATGTTCATGTATTGAATTTTATATATATATATATATATATATTGGAAAATAAATCCTCAAGCTGCCATTTAACCTACTGAAATTAATTGCATTTATTTAACTAAGTGTGTTTATTTACCAGTGCAGGTCTCCTCCTTAAGGAGCTGCTTCCAAAGTCATCCATTCCCAAGGGAAATTTCCTCCTCCAGGGATGGGCAGTGACAAACCCCTTGGTGTTCCTGTGATTGAAGACAACAAACAGCAGGTTTTTTGGTCAAGTTTTGATGCTCTTTGTGAGGGTAAATTATCCCTGCCTTTCACACTAATACTGGGAGAAATCTGGGTTTATTTCTTCCAGGAAATTTTGGTCTGGGAGATAAAATCTGATCCAGCAAAAAAGGCCCTGAGATATGGGGAAACAGGTGAGCTTTACCCAAAAGAAGGCTGAAAGGAGTTGATCTGTTGCAAGGAGAGGGCTTGAGGTGGGAGCCTGTTCTCATGACAAATAATCATCCAAGCTCAGGGTCTCTGAGGTGAAACCCAGGAATTTATCATGGAATCCATGGTTTGGGTTGGAAGGGACCTTACGGATCATCCAGTGATGATCCACGGGCAGGGACACCTTGCACTAGCCCAGGCTATTCCAAGCCCTGTCCAACCTGGCCTTGAAGATAATCATTTCATCACAGCACTACCTGGATTATTTCCCAAATTATGTATATTTATTTCTATTTATTTGAACTGTATTATCAACATCTTACTCCCCCCCAGTTCATCATGGCACCACAACATTTTTGGGGCCTCCAGAGTTTTAAAACCCTTTTCTTTTTCCACTTCACACTTCTCACAGGAATGACACAAATATCACCATATTTAAAGGGGTTTTTAATACACTAAATCTCCTGTTTGAACCTGAATTTCACAGTTTTACAGGAAGGAAGGGAAGAAATTTGTTTTATTTTTATTTGTTCTGACTCTCCAAAAAAAAATTTTAAAGATGTTCTGACCTCTCACTGGTGCTTTGTCTCCTTTGGCTCTTCTAAACCAATGAGGTTTGGGGTTGTTTTTTTGGGTGTTTTTTATTGTTTACAGTTTGTTTTTCAAATTCATAATGGTTTCTAAAGTCAGGATAAATTACTGTGGTTAATGCTTTGAATCTGATGAGTAACAACCCCCTTAACTTCTTCAGAAGGTGGAATAAACTTTCTGATGTGCAAAGTGATTTATCAAACCCAATCAGTAGCTAAACCAGACTAAAACCATTAAAACCAAACTCACTAGTGAACTTCGGCTACTTTAAAATGTATTTTGAACCAAACAATAAATCCCACAGTTCCTGCATCTCCAGGTTGTGTTTGCTGATAAAAAAAAAGGCATTTTTAATGTGTTTCTGCAGAAAGCAGGAATGTGATGACTCTGCATCTCCACTTTCCTACAGCACCTGGGTTAGGATGGCGGCCAAAGGAAATGGAACTCTCAGTGCTCACTTCGTCCTCTTGGGATTCTCCCAGCAGGGCAATGTCCAGGTTGTTCTCTTCGTGGTGTTCCTGGTGATCTACGTGATCACCGTGCTGGGGAATGTGGGGCTGCTGGTGTTGATTCGGCTGGTTGCGCAGCTCCACACCCCCATGTACTTCTTCCTGAGCAGCCTGTCCTTCCTTGACCTCTGCTATTCCTCCTGCATCACTCCCAGGCTGCTCCGGGATCTCCTGGATGAGGAGAAGGTGATTTCTCACGCCGCGTGTCTCACGCAGTTCTATTTCTACGTGGCCTTTGCCACCGCTGAGTGCTACCTCCTGGCTGCCATGGCCTACGACCGCTACGTGGCCATCTGCAGCCCCCTGCTCTACTCCCTCTCCATGTCCCGAGGGATCTGTGTGCTCCTGGTGGCCGGCTCATGCCTGGCTGGGGTCACAAACGCCGCCCTCCACACGGGCCTGGCCCTTGGGCTGAGCTTCTGTGGCCCCAACCTCATCGACCACTTCTACTGCGAGGGGCCCCCGTTCTTTGCTCTCTCCTGCACGGACCCCGCGCCCAACGAGCTGGGGATGTTCGTCATGGCGGGCTTCAACCTGGCTGCTACCATCCTGGCCATCCTCCTCTCCTACGCCTTCATCCTGGCCGCCGTCCTGGGCACGCGCTCGGCCGCGGGGAAGCGCAAAGCCTTCTCCACCTGCGCATCCCACCTGGCTGTTGTGGTGCTCTTCTACGGATCCTTCGTGTCCATGTACTCCCGGCGCAGCTCCAGGAGCTCCCGAGAGCGAGACAAGGTGGCCTCGGTGTTCTACACCATGGTGACACCCATGCTGAACCCCTTCATCTACAGCCTGAGGAACCAGGAGGTGAAGGCCGGGCTCTGGAGACTGTTGGGCAGTAAACGTTCAGCTGAAAACTAGTATTTCCTTTTTCATTCGTGTTTGCTGCCTGATACTATTTTAATTTCAGGAATTAAGGCCCTTCTTGATCACTTGTAGAGCTTGAGGACCAGGGACTCTCCATCTGTTCCGATTACAGCTACTGTGACCATTTCCTTCTTTTAGGATGTGAAAAAAAGAGAAACTTTTCTCTTTTCTCTCATAAACCTGATTGTGACTCCCTCTGATACCTGTATCTGACTCTCTGGGTTTTTAGACATATTCCAGATAATGTGAAAATTAAATGCATCAGGAGAGTTTCTAAAGTGTTCTCCCTTCTTCCCAATTAGGAGTTGCAGCACTTCTCCAAATCCTGAGCTATCTCCCAGTCCCTGAATATCCACTTCTTACACCAGTCCTTTTTACTTCCCTGTGATGCCAAGCCAATTATACATTTCAAGAGATAAATTTATATCTATTTTAAATAATACATATTTTAAGAAAAAAAATATAAAGACATTCTATAATCAAATTTTCTTTATATACGTAAAGGAATTTATATATTAAGATCTTTATACACATACTTTTATATATTTATAAAGAAGTGGGACATAAACCCTCAAGCTTCCATTGAACTTCCTGAAACTAACGGTGTTTATTTACCAGTGCAAGTGTCCTCCTGAAGGAGCTGCTTCCACAGTCATTAATTTCTAAGGGAAATTTCCTGTGTGCCACCACAGGGTGGGCAGTGACAAAAATCAAGGCCCAGGCTTGCTTAAGGAGCAGAGAGCCATCATCTGGCAGCTCCTATGGATTCTGGTGGAATTACCCACCGCTGCTCCCTACCCTGGCATTTTGATCATATTTTGGTTTTATGACTAACGTGGTTTTGCTTAGTTTTGGGCAACTGTGTGATTTCCCCTCTAAAATAAACCGTGAGACACAGAGGAAGGAAGAACAAACTGCGGGAAGTACAGTGAAACTAACCCCAGAAGGAGAGGCAGGAATGCTGACCAGGAACAGATATGGGGTAGAGACAGCTACAGAATCCCAGAATCACTTAGGTTGGAAAAGCCCTCTAAGATCATGGAGTCCAACTGTTAACCCAGCACTGCCAAGGCCAGCACTAACCCATGTCTGAGCTCAGTCTGTAGAGGTGACACCTGAGAGCCCCTTCCAGTGCCTAAAGGGGCTCCAGGAGAGCTGCAGAGGGACTCTGGGTAAGGGCCTGGGGTGGCTGGACAAGGCGGAATGGCTTCACACTGCCAGAGCATTTAGACTGGACACGGGGAAGAAATTCTTCCCTGTGAAGGTGGTGAGGCACTGGCACAGGTTTCCCAGAGAAGCTGTGGCTGCCCCCGGATGCCTGGGAGTCTTCAAGGCCGGGCTGGACAGGGCTTGCAGCAACCTGGTCTAGTGGAAGGTGTCCCTGCCCATGGCAGTGGATGGCACTGGATGAGCTTTAAGGTCTCAACACAGTCCCATGACAACACACTGACCCTCCAGCTTTTTGGCTCCAGGGCCTGGATCTGACAAACAAAGCAGCTGGAGAAGTTCACTTTGTCTTTAACAAGGAAGAAAGTTTCTTCCTTGTTTTTCTTTGCTAATTAGTCTCTCATGGCTCATTAAGAAGAATGAGACAAATTGTTGAAAAGTCCTCTGAGAAGCTCCATGATGATGATTAGGAAACTTTCTTGGCAAAGCCCAGAAGATCTTGTTAAGATGATGATACCTTGAAGGGCGGTTGGTCCCCAAGGATCCCTTCTTGCTCTGGGAATGGGAGCAGCATCACTTGTGGTGGAAATAGCTGTGACCACCTGTATGGTGGGACCCTGGAGCTCAGACCTGCTGGTGGGCTCTCTTAATTCTTCATTAAAACCTGAAAATCTTGAACTGAAGGAGAGTGGGTGTACACTGGATGTAGGAAAGAAATTCTTCCCTGTGAGGGTGGTGAGGCCCTGGCACAGGTTTCCCAGAGAAGCTGTGGCTGTCCCATCCCTGGAAGTGTTGAAGGCCAGGCTGGACAGGGCTTGGTCTAGTGGAAGGTGTCCCTGCCCATGGCAGGGGGTTTGAACGGGATGAGCTTTAAAGCCCCTTTCCACCCAACTTTAATATCAGAAGTCTCTGTCTCACCAAGCCCTTTATCATTTAATTGTATCAATTCCAATGTCTTCGTCCAGCTCCAGATCCACCTTTCCTAGGTGGAAGCCACTTTCCCCCAGACCTAAAACACCTCTTCTCCTGCTGGGTTTTTCCGGAGAAGAAGGCCACTGTTCACCATCCATTTACTTTTCAAATGGAAGTTAATTGTCATGTAACTCCTCAGAACACAGCATCTACACAACACAACGCTGAAGAGAAAATTTTCCTGCTTCCACCTTTCCCTGCTGCAGCCAAGGCCTATCTCCCTGTGGAGTCAGTTCCACTCATCCCAGCCCCCAAAGGTGTCAACAGGTGAAGGACAACCAAAATCAGGTGCGTGGAGAAGAAGAGGAAGAGGGGGAAGTGTCTGCTGACCTTATCCAGACCACCAGAATTGTGAAAGGAAGTTGCAGGATTGCACTCAGATTGCACTCAGATATAACAAATATCCTTTGTAATTCGTTAGGATGAGCAGAAATTAGGAGGTTTTTTCCAATAAAAGTGCCTGCCAGGAAAAGATGAAGGATTGCTGCTCTCCCCGCAGTGTTGTGGCCATTCCTGTACCTTCTTTATTGAGCCATGGTTTGGGGAACTGTTGGGTTCAGGCTTTTTTAGGGCCTTTTCCAGACCCAAACAGCTCACAGCTATCCATAGATCAGGTGCTGAGGATTCTTCCACCTATGGAAACTAGACACGTGCCTAAATTTTGGGTGAAATACACTTGCTGGGTTTTCATGGTGTGTTTTGGCACTTGGACACTTGCATTCCCCCTGATATTCCAAGGTGTATCTTGAGATCCTGAGTTGCATCAGTTTTTTATGCTTCTAAGTCTGGAAAAAACGCACTTTTTAAGCCTTTTATCTTATTTTTTTACCGATCAAATTTAAAAATAATCTTCCTCTTCCCAAATGCTCCCTCCCACCCCAGAAGCTCAACTCTAATAAATAACTCACAGGTAGTAATGAGGAATTTTATTGGAGTTTAGGGATAAGGACAATAATCTTGCATGAAAAATACATATTGATCAGTGCAAAATAAGTTATAAACCAATAAAAGTGTGATTTGTTTTCCTGAGAGAAAGAGAGGCTTAATTGGAATAATACCCTGGAATAATTCTGAGTGATTTCTTCTGACAGGCTGGTGGCTGCAAAGGGAATTCAAGTTTGAGGCTCCCACTCCTGGTTTCCTTCCAAGGAATATGTGACTGTGAGGTCTGTTTCTCCAGGATAAATACTGTAATTGAGTTTTGTGAGGAACTGTGGAAGAACCTATATAAAATTGTGAGGATCAGGGAAAAATCCAATTATTTTAATGGATCATCTCTTACTTCAGAGGAATGGTTCACTTCCACAAGGGCATGGAGTGGCAGGACAGCAGGGAATGGCTTTAAGCTGAGAGTACATTTAGATGGGATTCTGGGAAGAAATCCTTCCCTGTGAGGGTGGGGAGGCCCTGGCACAGGTTGCCCAGAGAAGCCGTGGCTGCCCCATCCCTGGAAGAATTCCCGGTCAGGTTGGATGGGGTTTCGAGCAGCCTGGTCTAGTGGAAGGTGTCCCTGCCCATGGCGTGTAGGACCAGATGATCTTTAAGGTCCCTTCCAACCCAAACCATTCCAGGACTCCCTGATGCCATGAGTTGCACCTCTCTGATGCTGGCAGGGGTTTAACATCCTCCTCCTGCACTTCCCCAGGGCTGTCTTCACTTCCCTGTTCCTCAGGCTGTAGATGAAAGGGTTGAGCATGGGGCTGACCACGGTGTAGAAGACAGAGGCCACCTTGTCCCGGCTGCCGTGCCGGGACGCCGGCTGCAGGTACATGAAGAACAGCGTCCCGTAGAACACGGAAACGGACACCAAATGGGAGGCGCAGGTGTGGAAGGCTCTGGCCCTGCCGGGCACCGAGTGCATCCCCAGGATGGTGTGGAGGATGCGGCCGTAGGAGAGCAGGATGACCGCGCCGGTGCCCAGCCCGTTGGCGGTGGCCAGGGCGAAGACAGCGGCCTCGCTGCCGCGGGTGTCGGAGCACACCAGCCTCAGCACGGGGCCGGCGTCGCAGAAGAAGTGGTCGACCCGGCGGGGCCCACAGAAGGAGCCCCCAAACGTGCAGCTGGTGTAGACGAGGGCACTGAGGGAGGCCACGAGGTAGGACCAGGCCACCAGCTGCCAGCAGGCCCGAGGGGACGCGGCCGTGACGTAAAGCAGGGGGTGGCAGATGGCCATGTGCCGGTCGTAGGCCATGGCGGCCAGGAGGTGACACTCGGCTGTGACAAAGAGAGCGAAGAGGTGGAATTGTGTCATGCAGCCGGCCCAGGAAATGGTTTTATCCCCAAATAATAGGTCGGTCAGCATTTTGGGGGAGATGACGGTGGAATAGCAGATGTCGGCCAGGGAAAGATGGGCGAGGAAGAAGTACATGGGGGTGTGGAGGCTGGGAGCCACCCAAACCAAGACCATCAACCCCACATTCCCTGCCAAAGTGACAATGTAAATCAACAGAAAGAGCCCAAAAAGAGGGGCCTGTGCCCATGGAGTGTCTATAATTCCCAGGAGGATGAATTTGGGCTGCGTGTGGTTTCCTCCCATGGCCAGGTGTTACCTGCTGAGGCAAAGGGAAGAAATACATCAAAATAGTAAAACCCAGAGTTTAGCTTTTGGATCATATTTAACTCCAATCAATCACCATTTTAATTGCCACAATTTGGTATTTTCCATATATTTTCCAAACATAAGTTCTATACTCTTCTACTTATCAGGTTGAGGTGCTTAGAAAAGTACACAGAGTTTGAAGTAACACGAATGGCAAATTCGTTTTTCCGTGCCTGGATGTGTAAAATTATGGGTTTATTCTGGCACATATTAATTCAGAATGAAAAAAAGAATCAGATATTTATTCCCTTTTGGTTTGAAACAAATTTGTTTCAGAAGACACCTCAGAGGAATCTCACTGGAGATAACGTAAACCTGGAGTGGGAGAAAGTCCCAGTGCCACTAAAATCCCAGATTACACCACATTAAGAACACTTTCCCTTGGCTTTTAATTATTAATCCAGTCCATCAAACTGTTGTATTATATATCATTCCCACTGGATAAAATTCACATGGATAAATTCATGTTTTATACCTTTCTGAGCTCCAGCAGGCTGAAACATCCAAAAACCACGGGAATTAAGATAAAACTTACCTGGAATGGCAATGAATTTTAAAACAATCCAATTACAAAGGCTGATTTGTTAATGACTGTATTCTGCTGACAATTCTTTATAACTAAAATAAGACTCATCCTTAACACTTCCATAAATCCGTTTATCTTGCTTTAGCTGCCTAAGGAAAATAAAAACCAATTTGCACAAGCCATTACTCCCATTTATTATAAGAAGTCCTACTTTTGGGAGGCTGTTTTCCAACAGAGCCCCAAAAAAGACGGTACGAGGACATGAAGAAGGAAGTCAACTTCTTTCTCTTGGATTTACAGCTCCTCCTGTGCCCTCGCTGCAGTGGTGGGAGCCAAGGGTTTATCCCAAAAGCAGCAGAGAACATCCAGGCTAATGTGGAGAGGGATGGGCTCCTTCCCTGACTCCAACTGCTGAGCCTGTGGGTGACAGGGCTGTGAATATGTTCCCTCTGCTCTCCTGGGGTAAAACCCTCAGGGCTCCTCATGGCAGACCAAACAAACAAAGAAAAGAGCAGAGAAAAAAGGGATAGAATGGAATCCTGAAACTTACTGTGCTTCTGGGATCTCAAATCCGTCACGTGGATGAGCCATCACATCACACGGACACACGGCACCAGCGATGAGCGGCTGGTCAGGCTGCCCCCAAGTGTCACACAAAGCACCTCTGGCTCCGGCTCTGGAGCTGCTGATGTCCCTCTGTGGACACCAGACAGCCCAATTTTCCTTCAAGGATGGGATTATCCACGTTGAGGTACCTGCAGCCCAGATGTCCACACCCGAGCAGGTGGCTCTGAGCACTTTCAGGCAGTGATTAATTGTCTCAGAGTGAACTAATCTGCATTAATCGCCCCATCTGAGGGCTCCAGCCACACCTTGACCCACAAACTCTATTTAAGCTCAGCCCAAGGAGTTTGCTCCCCTCTGGAATTATACTGGAGAAGTCCTGGTTTCCAGTTTCACAACATGTGCACATCTCTGGATTCCTTTAATCTGCACCTTGCCTCCATCACAGATCCAACCCTGACCAGGGACTGACTCGGTTTTTGGATGTTTCAGCCTTCTGGAACTCATAAAACATGAGTTTATCAATGTGAATTTTATCCAGTGTGAATGATACATTATAATTTGATAGACAGGATTCATAATTAAAATAGATACCTGATAATTAAACAATATAGAATTTATGTCAACATTGCACCTGCCTCATTGTCACCAGCTCACCTGCTGGTTTGGAGTCTTGGCTCAGAGAATATCTTGGGGGGGCTTGAAATGAATCTGGTTCTGATTTATAAAGCAAGCTGGAAGGTGGAAAAATAAGGTTTTTGGGAAAGGCAGTGGTGATTTGGTGCAATAACAGTCCTGGAAAAAGATAAAATAGATCTGATTTGGGTCAATGCCAAAGAAATGGAGCAGAAATAGTCAGGAAAGCAAAAACTGCCATTTTTCTTGGAACATGCACAGAGGCAAGGAACGATTTAGTGGTAACCCATTCAAAGGTTTATGCTTAATTACCTGATAATTATTTAACTTTTTTTACAAGTTGGTTTACCTTCTTGGTTGTTCTTTTCTAAGCATCAAAAGTTTCTCATGGAAATAACTGGATTCCCTGGTTTTGTTTATTATTTTGAGAAAAGAGGGGGTGTTTGAAGTTGTGCCTGGAGGATTGGGAATAAAGCAGGAACTAATGGGAATTGGTGTGAAACACTGGCACAGAAGCTCACCAAATTCCAACACTGATGTTAAAATATTGTTGTTTGCAGAGCTACACCCAAGCAAAACATCAGCACTAGCCGGATGATCTTTAAGGCCCCTTCCAACCCAAACCATTCCAGGATTCTCTGTGACCCTCTGTGGGTCTCTTTGGACATGGCACACCCTCTTCCAAGCTACCTGGAGTCTCCTGATCCCTCTAATTCCACCTAAGATATCATAGGGTGTGCTTAGTTATTGATAACTGATAGATGAATAAATCCCCTCTGTGGATCCAAGCTGTACTTTGTGGGCAGCTGAGGTATTCCTGGGAATGCCTGGAGCAGAATAAGAAGGTTTAATGGACTCCGGATCATGTTCTTAGAGGTGGGTCCTGTACAGACCTCCTGGTGCTAAACCAGGAGTAGCCTGGAAGCCTTTTGGGTCCATTCATTACCTGGAGGCTTGGACCAGCCCTCACCTCCTGTAATCCCAGCTGGCTGCTCCAGGGATCCATCCAAAGGTACTTAGGACAACCTAAGGTGTTTGCCTGAGGTGGATACCTGGAGTAAACCCACCCACTGACCCTGAAGGGAAGTTATATTCACTATAAAAATTAATTAATGTTTCTATTAAAGGGCGTTTTGCTGATGGAGAGGGTTCCTCAATGAATCTTCTGATCCTGATGCTCCTCTGGTGAGGTAAGAACTGCATTTTTACCTTTAATCCTTTTATTCTGATTTGTCGTGTTATCAGGGACAGGGAATTCTCTCTGGCTCTTTTTACCCTGCCCTCATACCAGGGCTCTCACCCATACTTTGTTTGCAGCTGATTCGTGGAGGTTTGTGAGGGAGAAGAAAATCCAGTAACGTGTGGGTGTTGGTGCACACATTTAACCCAAGAATGTTTTGCATTTTATATATAAATATATGGTATAATGTACATTTGCTATTGGATTTTAATATATATTTATAACTTTGAATCAGCCAAGTCAATGAATTAATTAATCAATAGCTCCCTATTTGAAACCAGGATAAATTTCCAGGCTCAACTGAACCAACCATCTTTGCCCTGTCCTTTTTCCACCCCCAGTTTCTGACTTCGAAGCCTTCAAACAAAGCTACAATTAGTTTTCCACTTTGTGCCTCTGGTGGTTTGTTAAAATCAAAGTCAGGAATATTATCAGTGGAGTTTGTATCCGGAGATTTGCACTTTGGCACTGGGGAAAAGGGACTGAAAAATAACAAAACAAGGCAAGAAAAAAACCTGAACAACCTGAAATAAAAAAATGGAGGGTGATAATAATTTAAAATTCCCCTTCTTAGGCAAGAAATTACTCCTGACAGAAATTGCAGCTCCCTCATTTCTCCATATTCTGGGTGAAAACTTGGTGCTGGAAAGGATGACAAATCAACCTGGTTCTGTTGTCAAAAAAACCCTTTCCTTGTCAAAAGTTGCATTTCATCTACTTCCGAATTAAATCCATTCCTGTTTTTACACAAACAACTTCTTTTTGCTCCTTTAGTGCACCGTGGTGCTCCGTCGTCAATCCCAAGGGATGTTAAAGAGCCATAAAAGTCCTTTTAAGGTATGAAATGGAGAACTGGAAGGGGAAAAAAGGTTAAAAAATACCCATCAGCATCTCCTGTATGTCACCACCATCTATTGGACATTGCTGGGAACATCACCTCCTTTTTATTTTACATAAAAACTCCCTTTTCCCTGATGTTCCAGTAAGCCTTGGGTAGCAAAGTGCCTTGTTCTTGCTCAGGAAACTGAGAAACAGGCAATAAATAAAACAACGGCATCGTGTGCCTGATCCCACCTGGATATGTTATTTTCCAAGCATCAGCTCCTGAGCCTGTTGAAAATATTGGATGGTTGAAGTTCTCCTAACATTTGGAAATGATGCTTTAAACTGCACTTTTTTTTGGTCTTAGCATAATTTTCAGCTGGTGCTTCAGGTTGTCTGAATCCTTCAGGTGGGATTAGATGGGGTATTAGGAAGAAATTCTTCCCTGTGAGGGTGTTGAGGCCCTGGAATGGATTTCCCAGAGAAGCTGTGGCTGCCCCATCCCTGGAAGTGCCCAAGGCCAGGCTGGACGGGGCCTGAAGCAGCCTGGGCTGGTGGAAGGGGTGGAATTGGATGATGCATAAGGTCCTTTCCAACCCAAACATTCCATAATACAGATAATGTCATAAGCTCCCCCTGGGGATAGTCTTAGGATGTATTAACAATTAAGGGCAATATTTTTGAGCTGTTATTGTTCAAATAACACCTTCTGCTGCCGTTAGTTTTTAAATCTTCATATCTTGACTTGGCAGTGGAGGATCCTGGGACTCCTCAGGGCTTGGCTGCCCCTCGATGGGTCTGACAGCTCCCTGGAGGGTATGATGTTATTCCCTGACTTGTTTTGTCCCTGGCTCTGTGAATCCTCCACAGGGCACAGCTCTGGAAACACGGGTGTTACATGGGAGAAGCCCTGGTGCATCTCTCCAGCTGGAGCTGGGAGCAGCTGGAAGTATACAAACCGCTTCAGCTGGACCTGGGAGCAAAGAGGAGCAAAACCCTACTTTCAGGTAGGTTTAGAGGGAATATTAGGAATATATCCTTCCCTGGATGGGTGGTGAGGTGGCAGCACAGGTTTCCCAGAGAAGCTCTGGCTGCCCCATCCCTGGAAGTGTTTAAGGCCAGGTTGGATGGGGTGATCTCGGTGAATCCTAGGGCAGCTCGTTGGAAGCCCTTCTACTGCTTTGCCCAAAGATTTCATGGAATTTGGGTGCCACAGTGGAGATCCTCACCACAGGAGAGGACAAGGATGAACACTCCATTAGTTATTCCACACCAATCACCTGCTTCTCAGCAGGAGTAAAATATAACCTATGGGTTTTAATTGAATTTATTTCCATTCCAGGTCTCTGATCCGTCACACAAAGTAAAGTCGGTTCGTTGAGTAAGGAAAAGTGAGGCTGGATTTTAGTTAAGCAAGAAATCGAGGTTGATTCTCTGACAGCAGCAGGTAGATTCTGCCTCTGGGGGGAAATTCAGCCCCAAAAATGTTTGGTTTTCCTTATTTTTAACACCTCTGGGCTCTGCCTCGGGCATCTCCACACGGGTAATGAAAAGCAGCTCTACATCCTCGTTAATAACTCCAGGAGATCACGGAACACCTGAAAGGAGACGCCGGGTTCTGGGGGTGAAACTCAGCCCTTCAACCAAGGCTCATGCAATAACGAGGATTTCCAGGCTTGGATCTGTTTGTCAGGAGCCAGCAGTGCCTCCTCTTGGTTTACTCTCTGGTGTAACTCTGTCAAGCCATGATTATCCAGGAGAAAAATCCACGTTTAGTTATTCTATCTGTCTTAGAGTGGGATTTTAGGAGCTGCTGATCTCTCCCTGGTGAACAGCAGGATGGAACACGAATTTATCTTTTACCTCCAAATTAAGCATCACATCTAAAGCAAAGTGAGGTAAGACAAATCCTGGCTTTTAATCCTACAACCAGGAAAAAATATACTACAGGAAGTCCCCTTTTCCAATGCTTTCACCTAGAAAATCTCTTCCTGGGACATGGGGAGCATGTATTTATTCCTCAAGTGCTCAGACTGAATAGGGGATGGTCAAAAGATGAGAAATAATTTCATTTTCCCAGCAATTATCAGGAAAATTATGGAATTCCACATGTAAGTGGATTGAGAAGAAATCGGAGGAAGCCTTGCACTTATTTCTGATTTATTTTGGTATGGTATTTCCCTTCTTAATGCCTTAAATATGCCCCTGCTTCCAAATACGTTGGCTGAACAGGGATACTGGTGCCAGGAACTTGTGGTTTTTCTCTTTCAAGGAGAATTTACCTTTTTCTTGACTGAAGGCTTTGTAACTGCTTGACGAAAATTGACATTCTTGTCATTATCGATGGATTTATGTGCATGAAACATTCCAATCTAAAGCCAGAAGGCAGCTGAACTGTATACATAAAATGTTCAGTATGGTTGGAGGAAATGAGACGTTTGCATCTGAATTTATTCTCCTGGGCTTCACCACCCGGGCGGACCTGCAGGTGACGTTCTTTGTCTCGTTCCTTGCCATCTATGTGGTCACTCTCCTAGGAAATCTGGGAGTCATTGTGTTGATCCGGATCGATCCGCTCCTCCACACCCCCATGTACTTCTTCCTGAGCCACTTATCCCTCCTGGACATCTGCCACTCCTCTACCATCACCCCCCGGAGCCTGAGGGATTTTTTGGCGGAGAAGAAGGTGATTTCCTTCGCGAGATGCGTCACCCAGCTCTTCTCCTTCGCCGCCTGCGCCACCACCGAGTGCTACGTGCTGGCCGCCATGGCCTACGACCGCTACGTGGCCATCTGCAGGCCCCTGCACTACTCCGTGCTCACGTCCCGGAGGATTTGCGTCGGGATGTTGGCTGGGGCCTACCTGGCTGGAGCGATCAGCTCCACCCTACACACCGTTTCTGTATTCCGCGCCCCGTTCTGCCGCTCCCGGGCCATCCACCACTTCTTCTGCGACGGGCCCCCGCTGCTGGCCCTGTCCTGCTCCCACACCCGCGCCAGCGAGATCGCGGTGGCTGTCGTGGCGGGGCTCAGCGTGCTGAGCACCGCAGCCTTCATCCTGGTGTCCTACTCGTCCGTCCTCGCCGCCGTCCTGCGGGCCCGCTCGGCGGCCGGGCGGCGCAAGGCCTTGTCCACCTGCGCCTCCCACCTGGCCTCCGTCGCTCTGTACTACGGCAGCGCCATCCCCACGTACCTGCGCCCCGTCTCCGGCCGCTCCTTGGAGCAGGACAAGGCCGTCTCCCTGCTGTATTCCGTCGCCGTCCCCATGCTGAACCCGTTTGCTTACAGCCTCAGGAACGCGGACTTGAGGAACGCCATGAGGAAAGCAAAAAGTGGGATCCTCACGGCCTGGTCCATCCGTGGCTCCCGGGTAGCTGGAAGGAGAGGACAACCCCGCTGTGGTGAGGGGTGTTAGATTTCGGACCCTCAGGAAGGGGGGTTGGATATCAGACCCTCAGGATTCCAGGGTCGTAGTCCGGACTTGCCTTCCAAGACATTGGTGCTGTGATCTCCCCGCAGCAGCAGCATGGGGAAGGGATGAGACATCTCCTGGCATTGTCCGGAGTGCAGGCACGGAGGGGGAACGTGGCAGAGCAGAGCCTGAGCGGGAGATGAGGCCCCATCCTCAGGGATGCTCCCTGTACTGCAGGACAGGAGCTGGGGAGACTCCAACCCTTTGGGGGGCTGCCCTGCCCGCCCTTGGGTTTTTTCCCCCTTTTTTCTTTTGTGGGGGCAATGTCCATGTGGAAAGGGCTTTATGGAAGCACCGAGCTGCTGGCCAGGGCACTTGGGCTCGTTTTGTGCCTTCTCTGGGGGAGAGGAAAAAGGGAGCTGGGGGAGGCCAGGGGGTGGTGGTGTCATTTGGGGGGACCCCAGTGTCTGTGGAGGGGGAGCAGGTGAGTGAGGGATGAGGGGGCCAGGTGGGGTCCCCCCAGAACAGAGGGGTTACAGCCCAAAAATGCCTGAAAATTCTTGAGAGGTTTGCGTGTAAAGTACTTAAAGCGGCAAAGGTTCTCGTTTTCTATATATTGAGAAGTAATATTCATTTATATATATAAATTGATTTCAAAATAAACTCCCGTATCTGCTGTGTTACAGGCAGGATTTTAAGACTGTCGGAACTTCTGAATGTGGATCGGTAGGGTTTGAAAATACAAATAAAACGTCTGTGCATATAAATGAAACAACAAAAGGCTTGAAAAGGCGAGACAGTATGATTTGTGTGAAGGAAACGGAAACAGCTCTGTGTATGCAGAATTTTTCTGTCGCTGTAGCACCCGAAATGTGGGATCCGGGATGGGATTGAACCTTGGTTTGCGGGCACCCCTCAGGACGCTGCGCATGCGCGCTGCCCTCTACGCGCTCGGTGCTGCCGCCCCGTGGGCACGCCCGGAACCGCAGCTCCGAGCGCCCGGGGCTCTTCCCGCGGCCCCGCCGGGACATGGAGCTGGACCGGGACCGAGACCGAGATCGAGATCGGGACCTGCCATGCGGGGCCCGCGGCCGGGGCGGCTCCCGGTGCCGCTCCCGGCAGGAAGCGCGGCCGCTGTGCCGGGAGCGGCAATGGCGGGGCCGGGCTGAGGGTATCGGGGGCGGCTGCTCCGGGCTCGGAGGTGAGCGGGGAACGGGGACAGCCCCGAGCGGGAGCTGCGGGCACCGGAGCTGCCTCGGCCGTGCGGGGCCCGGGGCGTCGCTGCGGGGCGGATTCTGTAGGGGGCAAAGGGAACGTTTTGGGGGTAAAATCTGAGTTAATGTCCCGAGGAGAGAATGAGTGTTCTGAGGTAAAAGTGAGGCAATCAGTAGTGGAGGTAGGGGGCAGGAAAACCTCACAGCTCCAGGCTCCTTGGCTCCTCCCAAATCCAGGCCAGCACTCCAGCAGGCTCTAAGGAATAAATCAGAGGACAGACCATCTCAGGGTGCACAACACTGTTTTTAACAGTAACAGCAAAACCAGACAGAATTCACACTCACCTTTTCTTCCGAGCACTTCCTGGGCAGCTCCCAAGAGCCTCACACTCCTCACCTTCCATGTCTGCTCCTTTTCCAAGATCTTTGGAGCCAGCTCAGGGCAGCCAGTGGCCACCACAGCCCTGGCAGTGCTGCTGGGTGATCCCAGCCCCTCTTTGAGCTTTGCAGGATGTGCCACTGCCACCAACTCACACACAGTGGCTTCCAAACCACAGGCAGGCACCGGCTGTGTCATGCAAAGCCTGTGTTTAATAGCCTGTGTTTAAAAAAAAAAGGCCTCCTAGAGAAGAAAAGCTGTCTTCACCTAGTAACGAACTGTTTCCTTAGGATTTGCCAGGAAAAGGAGCTGTGAGATCTGCAGGTAAATACAACACTGCATCAGCTGCAGGGAGGGCTCTGTTCCAAACCCCCAGGGCAAAAAGCCAGAAGAATATCAAGGCAATGCACCAGGGCACTCGGGATTGGGACTGGGACACTCTATGGCAAAGGTTTGCCCTGGGTTTGAAGCCTCTGGAGTCTGACAGGCAGCAAACCCACAGTCCCAGCAAGTCCCAGCTCCAGACTGGCACAGTTATTCCCAAGCTGGGACCGTGGACCAGCAGAGCTGGGAATTCAGTGCTTGGCTGCTCCACTGGCCCCTGAGGTCAAAGAGAAGATCACACAACCAGGTTTTGGTACAATAATGCTGATTCCTGGCAACCTGAACACAAAACTTTCCACCCCAGCCGAGGGGCAGCTCTAGGACAGCAGGGAGACAGAGTCAGTGTGCAGTGCTCAGCCAGCCCCAAATACAAAGCACATAAAAGCCCCCTCAAGCTCCATAGGACCACGAGGACCAGCAGCTGCAGAGACCAAGGTGTGCTGCAGTGCTAAGGCAGAGTCACATTTCTGTCCTTTGTTGTCCAAACTCGTTTTTAATAAACCCCAGAACCATTAAGATGCAGGAAGTTTACAGACTGATCTGCCCTCTTGGAATGGGAACTCTGCAGCTGCTCAAGCACCTTCATAACATCCCAGTGCCTTCCAGTCCCCCACTCACGCTCTGCAGTCATACTTCATACAAAAATCTTCACAGAAACACTTCAACTCTGCTCTTCCCATATTACAAACACTTGAAAAATGCCTCTGAGGATTTTTCTTCCCTCCAAAACGGTCTCTTGATTTTGAGGCGAACAGGACTGCTGAAGTACAGACCCAGCACTTGTTAATTCAAGTTCACGGATTGGCTTTGAAGTCATTTCTTCCTCTTCTGCTTTAGATCTTTAGTCTTCTTAAATTTCTTCTGTTGCTTGGGTCCTCGTGCTGTTTCTAGCTTTCTTTTCTTCTCACTGGGAAACAGGAACCAAACAGCTGTTAAAAACACACTGGCTTGCCATCCAGCAGGGAAATTTTTGTTGTAAAACGGGAGTGAGGGAGCAAATACCCGATTTCTTGGGTTATTTAAACTTGGTGCTAGAAAAAGCACAAACAAGAGCCTGACTTAGATTTTAAGAGTGTCCTGGGATTCTCTAACCCAGAAGATCTTGAATTTTAGCTCTTGTCTTTGCTTTTCAAAACTTTATCTGTCCTAAATGGGGCACCTGGAATTTAGAGTACCTAGAAGAGAAACTACCACCGATAGTTTTAAACACACAATTTTGTCCCTGTGCTGGATTCTGACTTGAGCAAAAGGAACAAAATTCCAAGCTCTGATCTTTATAAACAACTTACAACGACTCTCTCCTTCCTGGAAGGCTTCTGGAAACTCACAGCTTCCAGCATTCATGGAAAAAACCATGAAAGGGCAGGATAGAGATCACATAATGACTTGAGCTGCCAGGCACCCCAGGAAGGGGGAATAAGCGAGCAGGGAAGTCTCAACTATAAACCCCAAGGAAAAATATGGGCAGATTCCATGCTGGGCAGGGCAGAAGAAGATGGATAAAAAGGAAGGAACTGCAGAAACACAGACATTTTCCAGGCTCAAGCTCCCATTTGAAAGAATTCTTCTTCCCTGAATTTGCATTTTCTCCAGTGGCAGCTCCAGGGGCTCCCACCCAGTGTTAGATCCCCAAGCAAATGGGGCAGTCAGGTGGAATGAGGGACCCAAGGGAGGAACAGCCCCAGCTTCCGTGTGGGATCAGGATCAGATCATCAGAAATGAAGTCAGAATTTAAACAAATTAATGAAGAGAGGACTGTCCTTAGAGCAACACAGAAACACTGGGTAGCAGAGCTCACAGCTGCTCACACCCCGCTTTCTCCAGGAAAACTGAGGATCCGCCCAGGACACTGAGTTCACTCAGCCTGCATTTAACCCTTAGGCTCCACTCTTTTGCAAAACATTTGAACAAAGCCAGCAGGAAAGACCAGAGAGAGATCTCTGGAACAGTTCAACCTCCTTCACCTTTTCAAGCTGACGACGGAAGCGTTCTGCCCTGCTTTGCTCAGCACCTCGTTCCACTCCTCGTCATCGCCCCGGATAATGTACCTGAGTGGGGAAGGCCAAGCAAAAGCCAAGTCAAATTGGCAGCACAAGGGAAAAAAAGCATAAAAATAACGTGTTTCTACTGTCAGACACACACTGCTCTGCAAACAAAGGCACTGGGACAGCATCCAACCAAATCAGGTTCAGGGGACACGCACAAAGCCAGGCTGGCAAAGCTGGCATGGGATGGTTTTTCTAAATCAGTCTGGGGAAAAGGGAAGAGCTGCAGCTTGCTTTTGAAAAGAGAAATAAAGACAAACAACTGCTACTCAAATAAGCTCACGTGGCCCTTGTCTGGGTGTTCAAGCACCCTGGAAATTACACCCAGAGTTAAAAAGGCAAAGCAATTGCTTTGCAGAATGGAGTGGCTGCTCTCCATCTCAAGTTCCAGGAGATTTGGAGCAGGTGAGGCTTTGTCCACACAAAGCTGAGCAATGCTGGACAAAGCCTCACAAGTCTTCTATAACCTGCATTGAAAAGCGTTCAAAACACATTTTTGTCTCTCTCTCCTTATGGAACAGAAATCTATTTCTGGCTGAGGAAAAAAAAAAAAAAAAAAAAAGGCAACACGATCCAAAATGACAAAAAGGCGTGTGGCACTATCAGTGCTGAAAAAATGGAACTGATTTTAAAACATTCTGGTTGTATTATTTTCCTTATGTGACTGACTTGCAAGTCACTTCAAATCACACCCAATTCTTGTCCTTTCTTCAAACATGACAACCACAGATTCCAAGGAGCTTTTATTCCTTCTCCCAGATTTAACAGAGGTCAATTCAGAGCCAAGCCAGACAACTTCCCTGGGACATCAGCACACTGAACAGGGTTTATAAGACAAAAAGTGGGAGGGGAGACAGAAGAGGGAGAATCAGTGGCATCTGTAACTCCTGTTGGTCCAGAAAGAGAGCAGTCTGCTGACACTTCAAGTAAAAGCTCTGGCTGGTCGCTCTTTTTGTGTTGATTTGGGGCTTTTTTATGTTTTATCACTGCTGACAATACACACAGGTTCTCCTTTACTGATGGTTTACTGCAACTACAGCCTTGAGCACAAATCCCAGCAAGACCCAGCATTCCACCCGGGGAAAAACTGGACTTGAGACCCAGGCAGGTGAATTCTTACTGTGTAAGGTCCATTTCCTTCAGCTTCATCACGTCCTGCTTGTGCTTTTCTTGGAACTCCTTTGCAGCCTCCTCCTGTAACGGGACAGCACAAGGTGCATTGAGTCCTGAGGGCAACGATGACTTTGCAATGGGAGGAAAATGCCTTTTCCCATAAATACATCCCCTAAAACAAACACTGGCTGATCCCCAATAGCTTCTCTCCTTCACCTAACTGCATTTTTACATTATTTGTACGCACAAACTTGTAATTTGCTGTGGAAACCCCACGCTGCAGCTTAAAGCACAGCTCCACGTGCACGTGATGCAAACCTGCCAGGTTTTAACTCCCTTACAGTGCCAGAGGTGGTGTGGAACTCCTTCCGTCCAAGAAAACGTAGATGACAATGTCTCTGCACTCAAGGGGGCTCCCTGAAGTGTTTACATACGAACCAGGAACAAAGTTTGTAATTACCAAATCCTCATTTAAAGATTTCAGCGTTGGCTCCATCACAACATCCTTTGTTGCTGCCATCTGCTCCTCCACAGCTTTCTCCTGGACTGTGTTGAACAGCTGGAAATGAAATAACCCAGCACATGTGAGACTTGGTTTATTCAACATCATTTATCACCTCTACAACGAGCTCCTAATGGTGGCCTTCAGGAGCTTTGCTATCCTGAACCTTAGACAGAAAGAAAACCAGAGACCAGATCCAAAACTTTCCAGTTATTTCACTGGATTTCAAGGCTACCTCTAGATAACACAGGAAAGAAACTTTGGTTTTTAACTGGTGATAGGTTGAAACAGAGTTGACCGACAAGTTCCTGAGCCAAGTACGCTTGTTCCCCAGAACAGATGCAGCCTGCAGGCATCAATCCTCTCCCAAGTCAAAGGAAAGGGAAGGGTGAAGGCACGTGAAAAAAACATCATGGAGACACCAAAGTCAGTGAAGAAGGAAGAGCTGAAGCCCAGAGAGAGGAGAAGGAGGACATGCTTCAAACCTAGAAGCTGAAACTCTTTTGTAAAGCTGTTGGTGATGGACTATGATAGATCAGAGAACCCCTTGTAATTTCATGGAAATTACATGGAAAATTACATGAGGAAAGCATGGGGGGGAGCATTCAAACCGCAGCCACAAGCAAAGGTGCCTGTGCTGAAATAAGCAAATGTTGAAGTGGCTGTGATCCAATGAGAAGCCTGAACAGAGAGAGAGATAGTGATGAAGTGAAGACCCTTGCTCCCAGGGAAGAAGAAGACCTCTGTTCCCAGAGATGAAGATGATCCCAGAGATAGATAAAGAGAACCCTTGCTTCTGAACAGCTCATCCTTAAAATGGTACCCCATTAGCTGAGATTGAACCCTCGAAAACAGCCGTGGGGAAAGCTGTGAGTCGAGGGAAGGGACCTTTCACACGCCAGCAGAAAACCACCCCGGGCAGCTGATTTGCTGTGACACTGAAGCCACGAGAGAACTGTTTCCTGTGGAGATGTCCCCATGGCATGGCAAGAGAGACTCCTGTCCCTAAGTGAGCTGAAGAAAGACTATTACAGAGGTGGAAAACTGACTGAGAAATCCCAAGTTTTGTCCTTTTACGTTGTCAGTGGGAGAAGGAAGGAAGAGGTGGGGGGAGGAAAAGTGTTCTGAAGGTTTATTCTGACTCTTATTATTTTTTTCCTTTTTAGTTCTGTTAATAAAGCTATCTTTAGATCCTTTAAAGTTTTGTGCCTCCTAATTCTTATCTCACAGAAGGAGAGTAAGTAAGCAATGGATTGTGAACAAAAGCACTACACCAAGGAAAGCTGAGATGCCACCAGTGCCCTGAACAACGGCTCAGGCAACGTGGGTTGTCTGCTCAGCATTTTGGTCGGGGCATTTCAACACGGAAAACCCTAAGATAAGCACTCTTACCTGGGAAATCACTACACAGAATCATGAAGTGGTTTGGGTTGGAAGGGACCTTAAAAGATCACCCAGTGCCAAACCCCCTGCCACGGGCATTTAAATCATTGCCACACATTTTCCTGCCGGGATTTTCCCCACCTTCCAAAGAGGTTTCTGGGCAGTGACTGGGGATGTGTTAAGGATGCCCAGCTCTGATTCAGCTCTCTCTTAGTGCCGTATTTTCTGCCAGTACTGGAATTATGGTCCCACAGGACCAAGGCTCGTCCTGCTGCTCTCACCTGCACTACTTTGCGGATGATCCTGTTGAAGAGTCCCATCAACTGACTGCTGGGCAGCTCCAGCTCCTTTTCCAGCTGGTCCAGAGATTTATGCTGCAGGCCAATCCCCAGGAAAAGGGCCTGAGGAAAAGACACGTATCTCAGCCACAGAGCACATACAGACACACGTTCCCCACTGCACTCCCCGGGCCTTCCCGCATCCTCGCTCCGCTCCGTCCGTACCCACCGACTGCGCAGCAGAGAGGGAGATGTCTCCCATCTGGCTGAGGAAGAACATCCTGGCGATGGTGGGAACCATGTCCATGATGAGGTGATAGTCCACCATGTTGCGGGAGTACATCTCCAGCCTCTTCAGGTCGTACGGGATGAAAACTGACTCCAGTTCAGCACGGCTGATGGCTGGTGGGGACAAGGAAAAAAAGACAGCAAGGTCAGGAATGTTCTTCAGAGCTACCCAGGATCTCAGTGTTTAACATTTATTCAGGTATTTAATATTTTTCCTGTGGCTGAGAAAGGCCGGTTGCCTCCCAGCACAATTCAGAATGCAGTAACACTGCTAGCTTGGTTTATCCCAAGTCTTTTCGGGCAGGCAGACATCCGTATGAAAAACATGGCAACTGCCAGAACAGCCCAGCTTATCAACTTAAACCTGCCAGAGAAACTGGAACCGGTGAGAGTTGAGAAACTGCCCAGCCTTTAACAATTCCCACTGGTTTTGCTGTAAAAGAGGTTTGTTCCCTTGCTGCAGCAGGAAAACCCTCTAACCAAGACAGGCACTACAACCCCCCAGGACACAGGATCCAAGTTCTCCCCAGAGGATTCTCCTCTCTTGAACATCTTGAGGGAGCAGCAAAGGGCAGGTGCCAGGCTGCAGCCATGCCCTGTCGTGCACTGCCAGCTGTCCCAGTCAGGGTACTCACGTGCTTGGGGCTGCTGTTTGATGTTTTTGTTCTGCAGAATATTCAGGGCCAAGGAGGGAGAGAAGGTGCTGAACTGGTAGGAGAGCAGGGAAAGGAAGCGCCTCCTAAAATCTACAGGGCAAGAGCACAAAATAAATCACCCCACTGGACCTCTAGAACAATGAACAGCCCAGAGGGCTCTCGCAGAGGCAGCGGGGTCAGAGTTACCTTTCCAGAAGGCAGTGAGCCAAGGTTCCTGCTCAGAGTCCTCTTCATTGAGCATCTTCAGCATGATGCAGGAATGCTCCCCAGTCAGGTCATTCTGATAAATAAGATGCAATTCTGTGGTTCTGGGATGGATTTATTTCCCAGCACCCCCCCACCATGAACCTTTTGCACTCTGTGCTCAGCTAGGAAGGGAAATATCTTCTAAATCAACAACAACACGTGCATCACCTGCTACTGACCACCTCCACCTCATGGAAAACCTACAAACTTCCTGAATTTCGTGAATCTCAGCTGTTGTACCAATAACCACATTAATAACCCTCAACAGGTCTAAATTTTTAAGTGCAAACTACTTGGAGGCCCACATTCACAGCCCTAAAACTCTACTCCTTAACTATAGGCCCAAAGAACAAAAATGAACACAAGCCAAGCCCTTAAAAGCAGCCTCAGCAAACCTTCCTGCCCCAAACCCCTTCTCACAGAATCCCCTGGAATACGTGCCCAGGGATTCCAGCAGGCCTGGGTTTTCACTCAGGACCAGCGTGGTACTTACTGGGGTCTGCCTCAGATAAACTGGCACAAATCCAGCACGCTTCCAAAACCTGGGAGAGAGAGGAAACTCGCTGAGAATTACGGAGCTGCTGACCGCACAGTAATGAAATCGTGGCTAAGTGCCACTTATCTGCTGTACAAGGAGAGCTGGTGGGGAGCAAGCACAAGGCTCTAAGGCACCCCAACACTCAGTGCAAACAAACACCGACAGAAAGCAGGAACAGCACCCACCTGACTGAGGCTCCAGCTCAGGGGAGTGAAAAATTACAACTTGTGATGTCAAAACATGAACAAACTGATTCAAGGTGCCGCGAAAGGCATTTACATCAGCCAGGAAAACCACCACCAGCCCTGAAGTCAGCAGCACCTCAAGCTTCTACAGGTCACAGGAATTAGAATTTTAACCTCTCCCTACCTACATCACAAGCTGTTCTTACTTCTACACCCGGGAAAAACGGGGCAGGTAAAGCTCATTATCTGTGCAAGAAGGGCAAGATGCAACTGGGAAATAGAACCGTGTCCTACTTGAGCAATCTGGGTGTCAGGCCATAAGACACCCCGAGATAGTCCAGGTTCTCAGCTTGTCTCTCACTCAGTTTGAGCAGCAAAGGAGGCAAATCCTTCCGAGGTGTCACAACCTCTTCTAATAACCCCACAGTCTGGAAAATGAAAGTGGGATTGGGTTAGCAGCAAGCCCCACAGAAAGCTGCCAATTAAAAGCTCTTTTTCTGCGTGAAAAATCAAATCTGAGTATTTCCCCCTAACAGAGGGGAGACTTACAGGGGAAATTACACAGCTTAGCATGACAGGAAATAAAAAACATTGCCACACCTCACTGCTCACAGTTGCGATTTCTTTTGGCTTCTGCACTGTTTTTTCTTCCAAACATGGGAATTTGCCTTCGTAGTACATCTGCAGCAGAGTCAGAGCTCTGCTGCCGTAGCCCATCTGTGAAGAAGCAATGACATACCGTGAGGAGAAAGAGGTCTCTGATTTTTAGTACAGGGCAACAACGTTCTCCCCTTAAAAGCCATTAACAATCAGCAGGGCAGGCACCGCTCAGTCACTGCAAAAATGCTTTTTCTGGCCACGTGGCAGCTCCGTGGGCAAGGACACCACAGAACCAGGGTCTCCAAAGCCACAGTGGGAGCCCAGCTCAGGTAGCTCAGGGCTGTGTAATAATTCTTGGGGCTTAACCCTGGCACTCGGGAAATGCCAAACACTTGGAAATCTCCCAGGAAATATCCCTGGGTCTGGATTGTGTACGGCTGCTCGGGATGCGTCAGGAACAACGGGAGCCCTGGTTTGGTGCCCCGAGCTTAAAAAGCTAAAAACTGGAGGAACTGGAATGTTTGCCCCGTTCCTGAGCTCTGCCTGGAGAGCCATTCCCATGGCACCGCCACAGCCGGGTCCCAGGTACTTTACCCCCTGATAATCCGGGTGAACCGCGATGCGAACGACGCGCCCGCCGGAGAGGCCCCCGAAATCCGGATCCTGGAACTGCACGAGGGACAAAGAGTGGATGTAAAGGATGCAGCTGGGCACTCCGGGAACAAGAAACACCCGAAACACACCCTGGGTGCGAGCGCACAGCCGAATCACCCACCTGCTCTGAAATGGTCCAGGGAATAAGATCACCAGAGGCTTTCTTTCCCCTGGAGAGGCTGTTCATGATGGACTGGCGGGAGATCTCTCCCTCCAAGCACACCTGCCAGGGAAGGCACAAAACCATGGACACACCAAAATGCTTTCTCCTACGGCCACTCAACTGTGGCGGGATCAAAACACTGCCAGCTCGAGTCGTTCTCTTACCTGAACAACAGCCAGGACCTCTGGTAGCGAATTCTGGGTGGGCGGAACAGGCGGCAAAAGGCAAAAGAGATGATGGGCAGGGGCATCAGAGAGCATCTGGAGGTCATTGGGGGAGTTCTGGAGGGTAAAGACATGAGAAAGATGAAGAAGTATCCAGAGAATCACAGAATATCCTGAGTTGGAAGGGACCCATCAGGATTGAGTCCAGCTCCTGGCCCTGGCACAGGACAATCCCAAGAATCCCACAGATGTGCCTGGGAGTGTTACCCAAATGCTTATTCCACGTGAGGAGGGCTTCAAAGTCCAGCTGATTTCTTAACAATCCCTCTATTTTCCAAATGCAGAGCTTTTAAGGAATGTGGAACCAGTACAAAGCTGAGGGATGGAGGAGCCCCCAGGCCACGGGAGCTCTCGTGGCTGTCACACCACCAGCCTGCACCTCTTATGTACCAAACCTTACTCTTTTTTTTTTTAAGCCTCAGACTTTTAGAACTCAGTGCTTCAGCGCTCCTGGACCTCCCCCCTCACATTTACAGACCCCCCCGGCCTTGAAACCTTGTGACAAATTATTCCTCTTTTCAGTATCGCAGCGGTGCTGCTCTCGGTGAACCTGGGGCCACCAGAACACGGCAAAGAGAACTGCAAATGAGGCTCAGCACTGATAAAACCCTGGCAAGCTCAGAGGCTCGTTTGGAATTTTAGCCTCCACACTTTCTCAAGGCAAAAATATTCCAGACTATCTGGGAATCCAGGATGTTCAGCCAGGAGTGAGGCAGAGATCTCAGAGAAAGGGGAACACAGCTCCGTGCACAACAAGAAGCTGTTCAGAAATCTCAGTCAGGCTGTCGTAACAAGCACTGCTGTCCCCAGAAAATTCCACACTGAAACTGGGAATGAAACTGGATGGAAGAAGCACAAGGCCTACCTTGTAGTGTGAAGCCACGTAGAGGGCCATCAGCCTCTGCAGGAAAACTTCTGATGCTCTGTGGTAACAAAAGAGTGTGTCCCTATTTACATAGTACCTAAACACAGGGATTAAGGAAAAAAACCTCCTTGGAAACCAGGAAAAAGCTTCCTGCTGGTCTATTTTCAATATCTGGGCCACGAGCTGGCTTGTCCTCTTAGGCTCCACAGCTTTATCTACGAGAATAAATGATGTTGGGCAGTGTTTGCAGGCTCTCACAGCCTTCACCTGTAAAGATAAATCTCTTGTAACTCCAGCAAGGGCTTCCCTTCACGCAGCCCTTCCTCGAGGCTGTCTCTGCAGCCAAACTGGAGTTTGGTGATGCTCTGGCTACGTGCACCATGGGTGCCACGAGAGCTCAACTCCAGGAGCGAGGTCCTAGGGAAAAGACCGTGTGCTGAGCTCATCCCACGGGCCACGGAACCAACCCTCCAGCAGCCTGAGGAAAATTTAGCGAGGATACAAGTCGCAGGTGTCCGGCAGCGGGCAGCCAGAGATGATCCTGGTGATGCTGAGGCAGTCCAAGCACAGGAGATCATTCAGCCACTTCTCCACGGGGTCCCCAGGGGCGTACCTGATGGACTCGTGCAGGGACACCTCGTGCAAGCTGCGGGCTGCAGGGATCGCACGGGACGCTCAGGGCTGGGAGCCACGGCCAGCCAAGAACCCTGCGGCATCCCCGTGCTCCCGAGGGCTCCCAGGTTAGGAAAGCGCCAGCTGCTAACTTTTCACCTCCTAAAAGCCTTCCCACCTGAAACTCGCGAGGGAAGAACAGCGGGGTTCCCTCACGTCCCCGCACAACCCCTCTCCCACCGCTGCAAAGCGCGCGGATGCGTGGGACAGCCGCGGGATGTGGCTGGCAGCAGCCCCAGGACAGGGGGACACACCACAGCCCCGAGGCGCTGTACCTGAGGTGAGCTTGGCAGTGGCTGTGGATTTGTTCTCTGCTGTCAGGGTCACCTGGCTCTGGGCACTCTGCTGGCGCAGCTGCTGGATGAGCTTCAGGGACAGCGACCGACCCGTGCCCTCGTACCTGGAAAACGGGACACAGGAAGCCTGAGGCAAGGAACCAGGCAGCCACGCAGAGCTCCGGGGAAGCTCCAGCATGGAGCGGCTGCCCCAGCCTTACCCATTGATGGTGGAAGCCATGAACACCAGGTAAGGGCCCAGCAGGTTCTTCACCAGGGGCAGAGGAATGGCAGCAGCCTCGTCGATCACCACGAGCTCGGCCTGCCCCAGCTTCACAGAATCAGCAGGGTGAATGTACTGCAAGCAACGAGAGCGCGCTGTCACTGCCAGCAGCAGCCTGCCTGGGGTCAGGGAAATATCAGAATTCACAGAGCTGGAGCCCTGGAAAGCTGTTTGTTGTCCCTGTTCTCCCCAAGCACCAAGCCGGAGGCTGAGACATGGAAATCAAAAAGTCAGGAGAGGGTTTGTGCTGCCCTAACAAGGACTGGCTCACACATCTTGTTTAGCACAATTCCACACCAATTTATCTGCAGAGGTGAGGAAAATAAAGGAAATCTAGTCACTAAAAGCTCTTCCTGCAGTGTTCCTTTCCCCTTCCTTTGCTTTTGTTTCGGGAGAAACCCACGAGGGAGCTTTGCAATCCACAAGTTATTCCCTGAAAGAGAGAGGCTATATTGTGGAAGTCACTCCCTAAAGATCTGCCTTCCAGCAAAACCCACCAGGACAGTTGCACATCACACAGAAGGAACCTGCTTAGCATCAAAACAACTTTGGCACTGGCAAAAACGACAGCCAGGAATAAAGAGTGGAAAGGCAAGGATACCTGGATGGTCTGCCTGTGCTCCTTGAACACATTCACTCTGACCACTGCCTTGTTGAACTCTGGATTTAAGGACTGAACAATCTCATAGTCCAGGTGTTCCTGGAAAATAACATTTTTAAACAACGTGAAAAGCCAGGATCTAAGAAAAATATAATTTATCATCATCTTAATAAGCTCAGACACTGTTCTTTCACATTCTACTCAGAAATTCTTATAGAAAGCTTCAAAGGCCTGAGAGCTGGGAAATTATGTACTGATGCTATAATCTGCTTCCCAAAGAAACTGATTTACCCCTGCTTAAAAACAGAGACAGGAACAGAACTCTCCCCACAGTTCCTTTTTGTGCAGAGCACCGTAAAAAAGGCTGGCAGCAGAGTACACACAGCCAAAAGCATGGATGAGGTGTAAAACCCCCCTAAGCAGGAATGCCTTGGAAGTGTTGCAGAATACTCTGCCCCCCTCACCTGATACTGCAGCGCATCAAAGCCTTTAAAGATGAACTCAAAGAGAGTGTGGAGGTTGTCAGGGCTGGGAGACGTGACAAAGATATTGGAGTAACTGCAGAGAAAAAAAAAAAAAACAGGCAAAACAAGAGTTGAACTGTTTTCCTAACAAATTTTACCACATAAATACAAAATGTAGGGTGGGTTTTTTTATAGGAGGGGTTGACTTTACCCAGTAACCAAAACACAGCAGATTTCTTTGGACACTTATCTCAATTAATGTCTTTATTTAAAGACTGGTATGTTAAGAAAAACTTGACCAACAGTGTATGCAGCAATCAAAAGACACAAGGCTAAAAATGAGGGATTTAAGACTGGAAATGACAAATATATTCAGATCCTGTCATCTTGGTTTTGGGTTTGTTTTTTTTTTTTTAAACTCAGGTATGCAGATAAAGCCTGAGGGATTGGAGAGGGGGATCACTCACCCAAAAGCTACAGCTCCAGCAATGGCCAGCCCCAAAGCAGCAGATTTCCCTCGTCCCCTGGCTGCTGTCAGTGCCACAGTGCTCCTCAGGGTCTTCTCGGAGATGGCCTCGATAAATTTCAGAACCGCTTTCGCCTGAGGAACAGAAAACCCCCAGGAAACGGCGTCTGAGCTTCTCTCCCGCCGGGACCCGCCGGGCCCGGAGCAGCTCAGCTCTGGCCCCCACACCCACCTGGTCCAGGGTTCTGCAGCCATCCACCAGCACTCCCACGGGCTGCGTGTCCTGCAGGCTCTCCTTCAGCTCCCTCAGCTCCAGCTCCTGGGGCCGCAGGCTCTCCTCCTGCAAGCACACGGCAGCGTGAGCCAAGGGCACCTCAGCGCAGTTCTGCCTTCCTGCTGTCTCCTGCCACCTCCGGGCAGGCAGCTGGAAGGAAAAGTTACTGCAAGGGGAATATATTCCCCTAGAAACGGGAAAATTTATAACACTTAAATTTCCAGGCGTCTTCAGGAGAACGGTCACAAAGAGGTTCTCCCACCCCTGGCCTCCCCAGGCTTGGAGGGGGGAAAAAGGGAAGGATTTTGCAGTATGTAGTAATTGGAGAATGGCATTGATGGGAAAAACAGATTGTGGAAAAAACGTTCTGAATAATTGAATCCATTTTTTCAGTCTTTGGGCACTTCTGATCTTTGTTACAGCTGTCACACCAGGTGTCCGTGCAGGGGGAAGAACTGCAGCAATACCCAAATAATACCGAGCCTTTCGGAGCCAAACAATAAACCTGGACACGAACACCATCGACTTTGGACGGCAACGAAGGCTGATTTTCCTTGCTGCCACTTAAACTTCCCAAAGGCTCCAGTCTGCCCAGCCAACAGATGAGCATTTGTGCTGCTGTCAGTAATGCTAAAAGGAGGTTTTATTTTGGTTTTTTTTTAAAAATCGGGGCCCTATCAGAATGTTTTCACCATCTCTGACAGAACCTGTGTTGGTTGTTTCTTAGGCCACCCAGCACAATTCAAAGTCTTCAAGATTTCTGCTTAAAACTGGTTCCACATGACTGCAGTCTACAACTGGAAGTGGTAAAAGGCTGCATTCCTAACAGTGCAAACACCTGTCTGGATTATCCTCGGGGAATTTTTCCTGGAATGTTGACAGGTGTAGCTCAGAAATTGAAACAACTGCCACAGCTTCCAGCTGTGCAATATATTTCTTTATAAATACATAATACACAAATTTATAAATACATATAAATAAATATATAACTTCATA
The DNA here is from genome assembly GCA_013399875.1 of Gymnorhina tibicen. NCBI lineage: Eukaryota > Metazoa > Chordata > Aves > Passeriformes > Artamidae > Gymnorhina > Gymnorhina tibicen. The sequence continues at coordinate 38,174 of VXAZ01000161.1, forward strand.
AATATATAGTATTTATTTCCAAAGTGTTCTCCCACCCTCCAACTGCCAAAAAAGTCTTTTTATTTGTCCTGTCCCATCTCAGCTTGAAATCCCTCCATGCAACCAACAACCAAGCTCCACCTTCACAGGGCCGAGCAGCAATACAGGAGAATTAACAAATATGGGCAAGCACAAAAGAGAGATGGGGCAGAAAATCAAAAAAAAAAAAAGCAAAGAAGCAAGAAAAAACAGCTCCCCAGGCTTCCCCCACACACACAATTTTTGCAGAACATTCTGCTTCCTCTCTGCAATGCCATCATTTGATATCAATCAGGGTGAAACGTAAAAAAAAATATTCCCCGTTTTTAAATCTCTACCACCCCGTGGCCAACTCAGAGGGAAAAGGGCTGGGATCCCTCACTGACCTGGGACTGGGGCGGGACAGGAGTGATGTTTGCAGCGTGGCTGGAGATGGGCAGGATATTCAGCTGGTCATCAATCACCAGGCAGTTCTTGCACGAGGCCAGGGACAGAATGAACCTGAGCAGGCAGAGAAAACCCAGTGAAAACAGCAGCACCACTCCCTGATCTCTCAAGAAAGGCCCGTTCCGGTGCGATCCTGGGGGACATTTTCCTGTCAGGAGGACCCGACTTGTTGCTCCTGGTGCTTTCCTCAGGCAGACAAGCCCAGACCCTTGGCACCCCGAGGCACTCACCTCTCGTTGAACCTCCCCACCACGTCCTGGTGGGCCTCTGTCCTGTACCGGGAGTGAACGTCCTGCAAAAGAGAGGAAAGGGAACCAAGAGAAAATGTCAGTGGGGAGAAGGGGCAGCAGTGCCAGTGACATTTACAGGACTCATGACACCTTCTTTCCCACTCTTGTCTCCCCCTTTCCAGCCACAGCACATCCCAGACAGGATTCTGACTTGGTTGTGAAACGCCCGCATCTTCCAAACCCTCGTTACAAATGTTCCCTTCCCACCCGTGCCTTTTTTTACAGGTCTTACTTGTAAGATCTTGCCCGACTTGAGGGTCAGCCCTGCCAGGGCATTTCGAGCACCTCAGGGATGCAAAGGAAAAATGCTCTATCACTTCAATTCACCTACTGGCATTATTAAAATTATTAACAATGGCAACAGCTCCTGCTCTAGGTGAAAGCACACTCGGTGTGGTTTTGTGAAGCTGACCTTACCTAAGACACAAAACACTCCAAAAGCCCTATTTTTTTTAACTTAAACTGCTGATACGTGGCCAGACAGAATAAATACTTTCCAAAACTGTCGTGGAACAAAAGAACAGAGTTCCACTTGTGAATGACGGGTGCTTCTTCCTCGTAATTACTGCCTTCCTGGCAGCCTTTCCAAAGTGCCTGAGTACAACAAATCCAGTCGCAGACAAACGAAGGAGCAGGAAAGATGATGGAAGGAAGATCACAGCCCATAACAGAAGCAATAAATACCCACTCAGCATCACCTTGGTGCAGCTGCTGGTAGAGAACAGCCACGTGGTGCTGAACATACCATGGTCATTGTATAGAGCTGCTTCAGGGAGTTCATGGTTCTCAGGAGAATCACCACAATTCCGCCGCCTTCCACCGTTTCCACGGTTCTGGCCAACAGGTTTGGAGTCAAGGCTTCAAAATCCTGGGGAGCAAACAGAACTTCAGAGCTGCCCAGAGCCCACCAGCGCAGCTGGCTCCTACTGAAAGGCACAGGAAGCCCAAAAACTTCATTCCTCAAAGTTTAACTCACACTGAACCTTGCACTAACTGATGTCCTGTTACACCTCCTCACCCTCACGCGGCTCGTGAGGGATGGGCAAGGCCAGCAGAACTGAAGTGACAGAAGCAGCAGATCCTACTCCTGCAGCACTTCAGCTGATTATTGTGATGCCCTTTTGGGGCCCGAGTGATTCCTCACCTGAAGGACACACATTCCAAAGGTGTTCCCGAGGATCTTGTGAGTTTCGTTGTAGTAGCAGTAGCGGATGTTTGTGGCTGCTATGAACAGCTCGAAGGGATCATCGTCCTTGATGCTCAAAGTTCCGCTCTTAATCTTCTTCTGGAGCTGCCTCATCCTCTTCTTCCGGTGGCTGGAGGGCAAAAATCACACGGGAGTTTTCTTGGGAAAGGGCTTGAGAAAAGCATGGTCAGGCTGAGTCTGGAAGTCAGAGCTCAGCCCTAAACAGGACTGAGGTTAAACAGGTGAGGAAGCCAAGTTTTGAGGTTAAAAAGGTGAGGGGCAGTTTGGTCCAGGGCAGCAGAGTCAGTGTTAGAGCTACAGAAGAGAAACCAGAGGTACTTTTTGCCGGTGTTAACTCTGTCACGGAAGCCAAATTTAAGTCCTGGAAGAGCAAACTTCCCCCAGCTCCTCCTGGCTTTCCCTCACACCCAAATCCCTCAACCTACAGCGTTTGCTCCCCAGAGAGCAGCAGGACACATGGGGGAATCTCTCACCTGCTGAAGCCCAGCTCCTTCTTGTAGCACCACAGCACCGAGGGCCTGGCCTTCACCGTGGCCTTGGACAGCATGTGGTGAAGGATAACGACCTGCCAAAGCACACAAACAGCTCTCAAGGGAACATCAAAGTGCAAAGAGTTCTTCTAAACTTAATTTCACAGCTGTGGAAAACAGAGGGATCCCCTGACACGAAGCGAAGCTGTGTCTCTGCCTTCTCCGGGGCTGCACGGCACGGAAGGCACTGGATTTTGCCTCCTGCTTCCTCAGCTCCCTTCTCTGGCAGAGCTATCAGCTGCACACACCGATTATTCCAGGATAAACACAGTTCCTAGTGCTTCTCTCTTATGGACAACCCACCAAGATGGGTTTTCCACGGAGTGTTTCAGGGAAAACACTGAACACAAGCAGGCCTGGGAGGTGCCAGAACCCCGCAGTAAATAATGCCACCATTCCTGAACTGCCACCTGAAAAACTCGTTCTTTTCCAAGGTTTTTTATCATTAGTTTATTTTTCTTTTCCCACAAACTGGAGAGAAATGAATTATCACTTGGACAGCAGATAGAACAGAATAGCAGCAGGACCAGGGCAGTGATTGTTCCTCTCTGCTCAGCACTGGGGAGGCCACACCTTAAATCCTGGGGTCAGTTTTGGGTCCCTCACTGCAAGAAAGGCATTGAGGGGCTGGAGCGTGTCCAGGGCAGGGAACGGAGCTGGGGAAGGGGCTGGAGCCCCAGGAGCGGCTGAGGGAGCTGGGAAAGGGGCTCAGCCTGGAGAAAAGGAGGCTCAGGGGGGACCTTGTGGCTCTGCACAACTCCCTGACAGGAGGGAGCAGCCGGGGGGTCGGGCTCTGCTCCCAGGGAACAGGGACAGGAGGAGAGGGAACAGCCTCATGCTGGGCCAGGGGAGGTTTAGGCTGGATATGAGGCAAAATTTCTTCCCTGAAAGGGCTGTCAAGTCCCCATCCCCGGAGGGATTTAAAAGCCTTGCAGATGTGGCACTTGGGGACATGGGTTAGTGGCAGGTTTGGCAGTGCTGGGGGAACAGCTGGACTCGGTGATCTAGGAGGGCTTTTCCACCCTGAACAATTCTGTGATTCCGTGAATTGCCTTATCCTAAAACATCCCGGGTTTGCCGTGCTGTTCTTCCCCTCCCCACTCGAAAAACACAAGGCCAGAGTCTCTGAAGAGAAACGAGTTCAGCACTTCCTTTCTCCCACACAACTTCACCGAGCAGGTTCATCTGCGAGACGACTCCCGTACACCAAGCCCGCTCCGAGTGAGAAACCATCACAGCTCAGGGCAGAACCGAGAGGAAAAAAACCCCAGCTGGCCAGAAAATTATATTTAATAATACAATAAATATATTATACTGCCCTTTGCCCCAGTTTTAAAAAAAACAAACCGAACACACAAACTCCAGGCTGTCCTGAGTTCTGTTTGATGTTCGTGAGCTTCCCAGACAGGAGATGTCTGCGGTGAGGTCTCACACACCATTTCCAATCCCTCTGTCCCTGCGAGCTCCCTCCCCCTCAGGCACCATTGCTCTGCCTGGGGCTGTGAGGGTTTAACTCCTGCTGGAGGCAGAGAGGAGCCGGGACCGAGGGATTACGGCAGGCCCGGGTGGGTATCAGCACCCACAGACCCCGCACCCCCTCCGGGACGGCTTTACCTGGTCCTTGCCGCGGTCGCCCACCACCACGAACAGGCTCCGCTGCCGCTCCGCCACGCCGTTCTCGATGAGGACGCGGATGCGGTTATCCACCTTGCGGCGCTGCATGGCTGCGGCTGCCCGGAGCTTCTCCCGGAGCTTCTCCCGGAGCTTCTCCCCCGGCTCCGCGGCCGGCGCCGCTCCCGCTCCCGGCGCTCCCGCTGCACCACGTGGGAGCCACGTGGGGCCGGGCGCGGGCGCCGCGCAGCGTGGGAGGACCCCGGGGCTGCCCGCGGCATCCGCCTGCGCGACGCGCACATAAATCTCTTTATAAACCCACATTTCTGTATAAACACGCTTTTCTCTGTACATTGGGCTTTCAAGCAGAATCATTGAAGGGAGCTTTCCACATGGCAGAGGACTCCTGTGCCCAGCCGGCTCCCAAAATCCCTGCGAGACACAGAGCAGCCCCTACCTCCCACAGCATTTATTTATTTATTTATTTATTTATTTATTTATTTATTTATTTATTTATTTATTTATTTATTTATTTATTTATTTCAGTGACTTTTGGCTGTAAAAAGGGGACGAACCAAACTCCAGTCGCGATGGCAACGCTGATGATGTATCTTGGAAACGCTTTGTTCTAAAGAAACCCTGCCTGCAGCCCCGCCGAGGCCTCCGATTTTATAAAGATAATTCCCATTTCCACGCCAGCCAAACGCTGAGTCCGGGTGGCTTTTGCTACTGGGGGGGAGAGAGACGAGAAAAACAAATATAGATATAAAAAAGGGGCGTTTGGAGACAGTTTCCCTAAGGAAACGAGGCTGCAGAGAGCAAATGGAACACATGCAGAAAACAAGAAGTCTTTAGGATTATTATAGGATACTCAACGAAACCCCCGGAAATATTAGGAACCTGCTTCTCAAACTGACAGTAAAAACCACTCCTGACCTTTCAGTAGCAAAGCTGAGCCGAGCTATTTGCATAGATATATTTATGCTTAGCTTTTAATACTGCCAATTTTTTTTTTTAACTCGAACGAAGTGTTTAAAACCGGGTGACGCCGCAGGAAAAATGTGCCTCAACACCGCCGGATGCACTCGGGGTTGTTTCAAAATGTAACAAAAATAGGATAAAAATACGGAATTAATAATCGTAAAGGCTGCGGGACAGTGTTTTTTTTAGGTGAGCCCAGGTGAGCCCAGTCCCTGAGGTAAAACCACCAGTGCAGGGTAGCGAGGCAACCCCTTCAGGCGTGAAATGTTTGCTTGAGAGGGAAGGACTTAAAACATTTAAATAGATTTATTTTTTTCAAGTGTTTACATAAGCCATGGACCGGTTTGTTTCCAGCGCTGAGTTTAAAGAACTGCAAAGACATACATACAGGTATCTTTAAGGCCATCAGGAAATTGAAACCTGACAACAAACTAAAAATTCTCGACGCTTATTTTATGTGGTAAAAGCATTACTAAAATTCATTCTAAAATCCAAGAGCTTCGAAATTGTCATTTAATATTCGACATTTTCATTTAATAAAGTCGAACGCGTATTTCCTAAAATTTCGCTCGAGGCCAGAGTTCCAGGTGTACTCTCGGGTGGAAGTGGGCCAGCAGAGTTGGAACTGAGCTAGTTGCACCCATCAGATTCTTCTACGAATATTAAAAAGGGAGGGGAAAAGAATCTGGCTTTTAATAAAAGTGTAGCAAGAGCAAACAATCAGTTTAATTCAGAACCAAATGCCAAGTTAGGCTCTGGTTTTCCCAATACACTTCTCCTACGCGCTGCTCCAAGTGGCTTTTAGGAAGCGGGTTTTGGAAAACAAATTTCCTTCCCTCCATTAAGACTGGATCCAGAGAGCCACAAATTTTAACACCATTTATATTCAAAAAGCCTCTTAAAGTGGTTAATAGAATAGCACCTCTTCCCGTAGATGAACAGTCTAGAAAATTAAGTTTCTCATCACTCTGCCACATCACACCAAAACCACACCTACGAAGCACCTTCCCCACCTCCTTCCCACTGGACAAATGTATTGGCCCAACAGGAAAACGTTTTAGTTCAAGCAATTAGCCCTCTCCACCAGTGACAAAGTAAGGGAGTGCTCGCAAAGTTCCCTGTCAAAGCTCCTTCCCTGAAGTTGTGCCACGGACTCCAGGACAGCCACGCTCAGTCCGAGACCAACGGAGCGCTCGGATGCGTTTGACAAATTCCGTCGTTTCCAGAAAAACCCCGTTAGAAGGGAGCTGCAGGATGCTGCAACGCTGGAGCTCCCCGCGAAGTTCCAGGCAATAATCATAAATATATTTAAGGCCAGATTTAAATAGGGAAATTGTCCTCCAAGTTCAATGGGAGTTTTGTTGGTTGGGATCATTTCCTGCTTGCTCTTTGGATGTTCTGGTCCATCAGTGAAGGACACCTGCACCGTCCCACAGCATCTGTGGAAGTTCCCTGGTGCCAGCTCAAGTGATGGGAAACCTTTTAGTCCCACCCATCCTCCGTGCAGATGGAAACCTGGAGAAACAGGTGCCCAGGTTTTAGAAACTAAACCAGCCTCCTTCACCCAGTGACAAACCTCAGCTCCAGCTTGGATCTTCAAGCGTCCACGTCAATACTTTGCCACAGACTTTAACCAAGAACAGTTTCCCATGAGCAAGAGGGATGGTCTGGATTTTCCAGGCTGTGCCCACAGCCCTGTTAACAGGAGGGGAGTATCAAGGTTCTTCCAACCAATTGGTTCTGTGTCTTGCTCTGCTGGACCACAAACATTTTGCCTTATTTGTTCTTAATCATATGAATTTTAACCACTTTTCCAGTATAATTTATCACCTTTTCAGTATTTATCTACATTTAGAGGCTCTTCAGAAACTTATCTCTACTCAAATGCCAGTTGGGAGAAAGAAGGGAGCCCGATCCTTTCTCCAAAGACCTGTAACACAACCCAACCATCTGCCTAAAACCCTAAAGGTCGGCAGGACATTTTGAGAAGACCCATTTCTAAGGACAAGAGGTTCTCTGAGAGTTAAGTCCCAGCAGGATACATTGCCTGGTTAAGTAACAAGGAGCCAACCACACTCTTCCAACTACTCTGGACTGATGATTCAGAGATTGCTGTATACAAAAGAGGGGATCTGGGGAAGAAAACGGGGGTTAAGTGAAGGTTAGAACCCTCCCCACAGCAAAATCCCTAAGCTGCACTGGTGAACTGTTCTTAGAAAACAGCCTGTACACAGGAAAAACACAGAAAATTCAGGACCAGTGTGGCCTCAGGTGTAAGACAACAGCTCATGATTTCTGGCTAAGTTTTCAAGTAGGAGGACATCCAGGAAGGATCCAGATTTCCCAGACACAGCAGAAGCACATACAAACATCTGAAATACTCGAGTGCTTTATAAATTACTCGCTCAGGAACCCCTGAATTGCAGCCAAGAGGAAGCAAGAGGCTGAAGGCAGAAGTTTGGTTTGGAACAGGCTCGGACACAGCCCTGTCCCACACTCTCTCCTTCCAGCCACAGGATCAGGTCCCAGCTACCCAGGCAATAAACAGCTCCTCCCAACATCCCAAACAGGCTCGGCACCACAGCCAGCCCCAAACTGCCACAGCTTTGCTTCAGGATGAACTTCTGGTAAGAGTCTTTGCTCTAAATAGGACCTTTTCCAAAGGAAACGTACCTAGGAGTGCTTGGGATCTGGAGGGAACTCAGATCTAGAGCCAAGCTATGGAGCAAAAATTTAGAGCTCTCCTGAACAGGCCAGAAAAGCAGCGAGGGCTCCATGTGCCACAGGGTGACTCCAGCACATGGTTCAGACAGTTTATTACACTGGGGGGGTTAAAGGGGTCTGGGTCTGTGCAAATTCCCATCTCACAGCCCAGGGACTTGTTCCACCTCTCCCTCCAACAGACAACAGCAGGGCAGCTACTCTGAAGGCCATTTTCAAACTTGTCTCTCCATTAATGAAGAGGCCCAGTGTTTTATCAGTAAATTAAAGTTGGAAAAAACCCCCAAACCAACCCCCCAAACTTGAGGTGGAATGTTTTGATCCATTCAGTGGTCTCTGACTGAGTATGGTGCACATTTACTGACAAACTACAATTAGTTCCTTAAGGAGCATCTGGTGTGCAGTGCAGAAAGCTGAGCAGCTTGTGTTCTACCAACCATTTAAAAGTAAGCTGATGCACAAAGAAAAAGAAAATAATTAAAAGAATTCACTGTTTTCCTACATCAGTTCAACATGAAAAGGTTTGTCTTTTTATTTTTTTTCCAGTTAAAAAACAGTTGGGACTATTATCTCAGTAATAGCTTCCTAAAAAAGACACAGAACAGCAACTTCTCACCGGACTGCAGTTTAGGAATGTTCTAGGCCTTGACTCAAACTGCTGCTTCCAGACATCAGCCCCGTTTCAGGATGCCTGGTGTGGAATATGGTCTTCACAAGCTTAGCACTTCCCGCAGTGAAAACATTTCTCATTTGTGCTCTTCACACAGGACATGGAAAAGGACATGGAAAAATATCCCACCTATTTGTATGGAGTTCCAGACTGTTTCACAACGAAGTCAAAAGCAGCTGACTGCAAGTTCTGAAAGTTCAGTTGTGATACAAAGTAGAAATGACCCTCTGAGTGAAAGCAACCTTCAGTTTCGTACAGAACAGTTAAACACCACGCAGCTGTTCCTTAATTTCACCTTTCCACAGGTAGGAATTATTTGATGAGCAATACTTAACATATAATATAGCACTTTTCTTCTTGCACGTGCTATAGAATGCAACAGAACTACCAACACCTCTATGGAGGCAGCTATCAAAATATTCTCCCCACTGCAGAGAGAGTGCATGTGCGCAAAAGGCAGGCACAAGTGATTTTTCCAAAGATTATACCACAAGGATGCAGTAAAACTTGAATAAGACTCGGTATTTTCCAGCTCCTAGGCTTATGCCATTTCTTTTATACATCGCTGCCTTGATGAAAAAAAGAAGGAAAAGTCCATCAAAAAGAAAAAGTTTCCCAGAAGTCACAGCTAAGTAGAATAAAACCAGAAAAACAGGAGGAGGGTTTACATCTAGTCAGGAAAAAGAGACTATCGGGGAAAAAACAAACAAAGGAAAAAAAAAAAACCTTATGAAATGTCACCCCATCACATTGAATCTGTTTCAGCCGTTGAAAACCAGTGTTCCAGGATACAATTTTTATAAACATGTTTTATTTATCTTGCTTATACCATTAGAACTGTAACTGCTGGCTGTCATTTCCCTGAAAAGGGGAAATCAACTCAAACACAGACTGGTGCTTTTCAAAAGACAGCAATTGGAAGGGCAGCAGCAGCGGGCATTTGAGATTTCTTAAAACCTTCAAGGCTGCAGGAAAGACAAAAGGACATGTGACCAAAAGTGTTATGATTATCCATTAGAGATTTCCATCAGTACCGGCATCAGTTATTTAGGTGATAATACAGCAAGGTCAAGTATTAGTGACAGACAATGTGCAAGTCGTAAGGAATGATAGAGAATACCAATCCTTACAAAAGTCATTGCTATCAAAGAAACTTAAAAGTGTTTCAAAGAGATATCTAAATACTTCACATCAAATATACAGTGGCCATCCGGATTATAGCTCAGATTTGTTGCAAAATTTTGTCCAAGTGCCAAATCAAAGCTTTTTTTGTTGTCGTTTTTCACCTTGTCTCCTAAAAAAAAAAAAATAATTACACAGTTACATTAGCAGTTCTGCAAGCGCTCTTAACTCCTTAGCCACAGCAGTCAGGGCCCTGGTGATGAGCAGTGCTGCAGCTAAGGGTGCTTCTTCTTTGTCACAAACTGCCTCTAAGCCCACCTGTCTATTTAGGGCAATTGCATCACTACACATCTTTAACTGTTCAGTGCTTCGGTTTAATAAGAAAAAGCTGAAATGCAGTTGTTCTACCAAGCCACACTTCACCTTTTCCATCCTTTCATGGGAACATTGAAGTTTTGTCAACTGCCACCACAGTAAATCTTTATGGATTTGCAGATTTTATCTGAATTTGTTAAATCACTTTTAAATGTCAGAAGTGAGTCTTTGCTTTTTTTCCTGCCACTTCAGTTAACCATGGAGATTGGATCACCCTGAAAATTGCCTTTTTTGCTTTACTCTTAGCAAGGGTGAGGAATCTGAATCTCAAGTGCAAGGCTCAAGATGATGCTTAGGACAGAACATGCAGAGTAAACGTTGTTTCGTTCCTTTCAATATCCAGGGAATATAAAGCTGGCAACTGTAGTCCTGTCATTATGGGTAATGAAAATAGTCCCTTTACAACAAACTTCCTGTAAGGGAGAACAAATAGATAATAACTCTTCTGGTAACATGTATTGTACACTGGCCAGCGTGTTTTTGGCGTTGAACGGAATCCTGTGAACGTGTTTAATTCACTTGCTGAGCGTTCATCTGAGGCATCCCTCTGTTTGGTCTGGGGGGCCCTCCACGACCTAGAAAACACAAAAAGGGGGTTGAATTCTGCAAGAAATCTGGTTAGTTTAAAAACAGTCCTAAATCTTCTGGGCTAAACTCAGGAAGGCTTTGCTGTGCTTCCTAAAACACTCTCTCAGCTTCACCAATGTTGCACTGAACTTCAGAGGCCTCAGGGCCACACCTCAGGGCTTTCAGAACCCTTTTTTGAAGGGACACAACCCTTCAAAACTGAACCCCACGTGGGGTTTCAGAGATGCAGGGCACAGCCTCGAGCTGCCCTCAGTGACAAGGCACTCAGGGTGACGTCTGTACTGAGACAGAACACAGTCTCAGCACCAAAATGTACTAAGAAAAAGACCTGAGGAAATAGTGATGAAAATAGAATTTAGAAGCTGAACTACAGCCTCATCATGCCTGTGGGGTTTGCTTCCTAAGGCTTTCATTAATAAAAAACAGTTAAGTAGTTCTGCTGTATCTAAAACAGCAATTGCTGTCAACAGCAATAGCTTCTTTTCCAAGAATTCCTCATTCAAGAGCCAACTAAACTTCCACCACCAGTTCACAGGATCCCAGTAATTCAAGTCAGCAGGGTCCTCAGAGGTTCTCCAGGACCAAGCCCTGCTCAAAAGCAGGGGAAGCTATAAGGTCAGAGGAAAGTCAGCTTATTCTTAATTGTGAGCTGCTGAGTAAGGAGTGAGGTTGTTTTCAAAGTTCAGAACTTTAAAAGTTGGCTCAGAAACTTCCACTCAACCCAAATCAATTATTCACTACTCAGGAAATTACCTCTAGGAGCTCCCCGAGGTCCACTTTGTCCAGAGCCACGTTTGAAATTCTGTTGATATCCATCCTGAAGCAAAGAAATTTAAAAAGTTACAACATAAACCCTGGGCATTCTGTTATTAATTGCCAGCAAAAGAAGGAGCTTTTAGAACAATATGCATTGACAAAACACCTGTACCTTCAACATACAACACTTCATTAGTTTAAAATAATCTTAAAAAAATTAATTCTTACTTTCACTAGTGCCTAGCAGCTGTAATAAAATGTGCAGTGACAAATGCTCTCTCCAGTTACAAGGATGTGTTGCTCAATATAACTAAGAAATATAAACAGATGTATTTAGCGTTCAACTTTTCCAAACTACGCAGAGGCAGTTTGTGTTGCAGAGCAATAAAAGAAGCCCCAGAGGAAGTTGTCACTAACAGCTTAGAGTGCTTTTGACAGGTATTTCCCCCCACACTGGTAGCTTACCCTCTGGTAGTTTGAGTAATCCCGAGGAGCATTGAACTGGGGCTGTGTGTAGCCACTGTTGGGAGTGTTGGAAAAGGAAGGACGGTAGCCATCGTATCCCCCTAAGGAACAGGGCACAAGTCTTTCACTTGCAAATCAAAGTTGCACTTAATACTTGACCACCTGCTACTACAGAAAGCAAAGCAGTAACAGCATTTTACCTAAACCTTTAAAAAACCCCAACCCTTCAGGAAGGGCTGTTTACCTGCAAATCAAGCAAATGTCTCCAGCATCAGGGCTAATATATTACAAGAAATGAGAATGAACACCTGGTGAGGACTGGGAAGAGGCAGAATTCAGTGCATTTCTCAGAGTAACGTGAGGTTTGATTTCCAGAACATTCAGTCCAGAGCTAAACACGACCCCAGGTAGGATCTCAATGTCCCAGCTGTGATTACTGCATTCACACGCCAATCAGATGTATTTCTATTACACAGGTTTCTTCTCTACTCCCCAGCCACAGGAGAGGAAGAGAACATGGAAGACAGTACTTGTGTCCAGAAGTAATTCCAGAACACCTGAAAGGAAACCATCTCTCTCCTATTCTAACATGAACCTCTTTGTGACACTGACAGCCACACATGTAAGGTCCATAAAGAATCATGAACATTCTCTTATCTGTCCAGAGCTACAGCATCATTCCTCCACTCCTCTTAATTCCCTTGGCCTAGTGACTTTTGGACTCTCGTGTTCTTGTATTTCTATGTAAGCCTGCCTATTCTCACTCTGATGAAACACAGAACTACAAAACATACTGTGGAAATAAAAAGCATTTTTGAAGTATCAACTGGAATGCTGAAGGCCAAGTTGTTGGCATTCCTGGCTCGACTGCTGGATATTCCTGCATTTGCTTATACTTGCAGTAGATGCCCAATACTGTACTGTACCAAAGGTCCAGACACACGCTTAAATTTTAAGCTGCTGATCTACAGCCAGTAAGATTTCTACTCTAAGTTCCACTGTCTCACAGAGCTACTGTCCCAGTCTAACAACAGCAGGTCAGTTTAACACCTGCCATGCCAAGCCAGGCGCAAGCAGAAGCTGTGAGTGCTTCAGAGAGCTGCTCACCTCGGAATCCATTTGCTGGGCCCCTGTAACCGTTCATGAGGCCCCGGGCCCCGCGGGATCCCCCCCGGGACACCCCTCGGCTGTTGTAGTAAGGCTGGCTGTTCCTGGGAAATCCAGTGTTCTGCTGGGGAGGCTGCTGGTGGTTTCCTGCCACTTGGTGACTCTGGTCCGGGGAACCGTGGTAGGTACCAACCACTGCAGGGGAATGGGGGGAAAAAAAGAAGTATAAAAGTCTGGATTTCTTGACGTTCCCACAAATCTCTCTTTAAACCCAGCATTCGGTTACAGAGGAAGAAGCTCTTTCTCCTTATTCCACATCCAGTACTTGTTAGCACTTCAGTGGAAAGTGAAGGCAGTGCTGAGAGAAAAACAGCTCTGGACATAGACTTTTATTTTTTCAAGCTGCAAAGCATGTCTCACTTTCAGCACAAGATTCCAGGCCTTTGTGATCTTATATCAACTGTGAGAAGCAGTCCATATTTGCTCTCATTTCTGCCTTACTATTTCCTTTATAGAATGTCACCTCCAATTGCACTATTTGTTTAAAGCAACCTTAGCATCAGCAGAGCAAGTACTTCACTCTACTGCTTGCTATTCTTATCTTCAGAATAATCGTGTTCATGTCTTTATTTAAACTCATACAAAACTCAGTCAAGTGGCTTAACAGTTGGAGATAAATATGCTGAATTTCACTCCCTATTAGATATTCAAACCCAGAGTAACAAAACCTGGTACTGCTCAGGGGAAAGGTCTGCAAGGGAACCTGTGACATGATTTGCTCCATCATCTAGGACTTCACAGACTTATCACCTGCTCTGCCAAGGCCACAAGAATTTTACCTGTCTGGAGTTGTTCTTGCTGGAGATCTGATTGTTCTACTTGGTGAGGTTGATTGGAGAAACTCTGGTTGTAACTGGCCTGGTACTGGTTTTGTTGCTTAAGGGTTTCTGGCTCATTAACAGGAGGAACAGGTGCATTCATGTTGAATACCTGTAAGAGCAGAAATTCATTTCTACAACTCTTTATTGTATCACGTAAAGAAGCATCAAAGCCTGAGAAATGTGAATAACCAAAGACTATCATAGGTAGCTACATGACTGATTGCACCACAAGGAATGAGTACCAAACTAAAGGGATCCAGGACTGATCTCCTACTCACTGTTTGCATGGATTGGAATGGAGCTGCATTAACATTGATTCCGCTGCTATGCAAAGGCTTGCTGGATCCAGCCTGGAACACCTGCGGCTGGGATGCAGTGGGAAGTGATGATGAGGATGGGGTCTGGTCTGCATTCAGTGACATTGAAGCCTAGTAATTAAAACAAACGACATTTTAGCAGCTTTTGAGGTACCAAAAATTTAACTTAGAAAAGTTTGCTTCAAAAAGAGTCACAATGCCTCAGCTTCACCTCTACGAACGACTGTTTTCTACTTCAGCTCAACAGCCTCATTCACAACAGCATCATGAGAGGAAAAACCTGACCATCTTCTCCCTCATTAACTTGAAACACAACCAGAAAACACTACAGGGGGAAATGATTAAGTTTCCAGGCTAACTGCTGGCCAATGTACAAAAACAAATCGCATTTCCTAAGCCAACAACACTGATGCTCCCATGCTGATGTTGGCACGCTGCATCTACCTAAACAAACAAGCTTCCAAAGGAAAAGTCTTACTATGGAGGACTTACTGGTCACAGACAGGCTTAGAATTTTGGAATTAAAAGCGACTGAAGCAGCTCTATCAACAGGCAACTCAAAATAATGTTATTTACGAAGAAACAAACTAACATTTGATGGCACCTGCAGTCAGAGTTCTTCCCACCCCTGTGAAACCTGACTTGCCTGAATCTGGTCAATTGATTCTTTCTGTGGCCGTTGCTCTGCTGTGTGAGAAGGCTGATACATGGGTTGGGAAGCTGTATATCCCTCACTTGTAGAAGAAACCAGGGGAACCTGACAAAATAAACCCCAAAGCCCCCAAAAGTCAGCTGCTGCTCCCACACAGTTCTGTAACAAGTATCAGAGAACTCTGGGATGGATGGTACTCTCTGGTCTGGGAGCCAGCAGATCCTCACAACCAGCACAAATTAATTACTTTAAACCACCAACATTCTAACATGACACAACTCCAAGCCCAAACACAAGTGGACATGGGCCAGCTTCCAATGGACTCAATTTTACATTTTACAAGCTCTGCTCCCACACAGAGAGCCCAGGGAAAACTGCAGCCAGCAAAGCAGAGGACTTTGCATTAAAGGCTGTACTGGGGAGTTTAAGAGGCAATGGATGACAACTGATGGGGGTGTTCACATCACGCTGGAATGTTCCAAAGCCAAGAGTAAGTTTAGCTACTGCTTGCAAGATCCTCAAGAGAATCACTGGCAGCACTGGTTGGGGTAAAGGAAATAAGAAAAAAAATCCAGTGGATTAAGTCAGACATCACCTAACAGTAAAATAAAAACTAGCGCAGAGAAAACCCTCTGCCCAAAGAAATTATTCTGCTCATACAAGACAACAAAACTGTGGAGAGCACCAGCACTTCAGGAGGTACATACAAAGGAAACTCAAGAAATAATTCCCTCGCTCCTGTTTCTATATAAATGAGTGACTTAAACCTTGCAGACCTCATCTGGATAAGCCAAAGGAAGCAATTTATACTGCCTGTACTGAGATCCATCATCTAGCCAGGTTTTTTTTTGGTTTGCAAATACCTACAGGGATCAGACCCATTACTGAGACCAGCAGAGTCCTCAGAGATACCACACATGCTTAGTGCAAAATTAGGAAGTCCTTTAATCACCAGACAACTGAAACATCTCAACAAGAAGGTGACTACTTCAGTTATACAGTGGAGAAGGAAGTTTAGGAGATCCTACTTAAAGCTCAACTGAAAACAGCATTCAACTCATGCTGACTGCTCGACAACTCCAGGATAAAATCCCAACCCAAGCAAGCAACTGGGAGTAATCAAACACAACACAAACTCCGTAGTTAATGCATCAGATCTGTTTGTGCCCTGACACTCACTTGAACAGACACAGGCTGCCCTTTAACTAAATTATTTCTATTGCAAATAAATAACAAACCACCTGCTTCTAGCTGAATTGGAACTATTACTACCCATGGGTTAACATGAAGGAGAACACTACTAAATAAAGGTAAGATCCCATTGCTGGAAATTTGTAATGTCTGCAGAGAATGAAACTAGGAACTAGTAATGCTTGTAAGCAACAATGGAGATCACCAATTTCCCAAAATTGGAACTTCAGCTTTTTCTTTGAGTTTCTCATGTAGTTAGGTAATAAATCCTTTTATAACATCAATCAGGCCTAATATCAAACTCAAATCCAGGACAGAATTTACTAAACATTTTACCTGTGTAGCTTCTGGTTGCACAGGAACTTGGGTAGGCTGGGCAAGTCTTGACTCAGCATGAACTGAAGGAAAATAATTTCACTTATTACATAGTAAAATTAAAATCAAATTTTACAGAATAGCATTACTGTCCTCTCTGATCAATTATGTGAGAGCTGATCATCATGAAGATGATGAAGCCTTTAGCATGGCAAAGCTATACTCAAATTACCAATTCCTGTTTCCATGCAAAGAACATTTTTTCTAATTGTCTAACATAATCCAAAGCAAAACCAAAAAAACTTTAGATGTCCCGTATTTCCAAGCAAAACCTATAAGCAAGTGAGAACTGGATGTCTAAAAACAGCACAGTCACATTCCTGAGAAAAACACACTTTAACAGGACTGTACTATTACTTGTGGTGACCCCTTTACTATGCAGCAGTAACTGAAGCATTTCTAAGAGATGACTTGCAGGCTTGCCCGGTATTTATGTTTAGGATTTACCATTACAAACCTGGAGGGCAAACCATTTGTGGCATGTCCAAACTCTGTGCTGGGTTCATGGGCTGTGCAGATACAATGGCAGGATCAAGCGTTTGGTTCTCAAATTCCAGCATCGAGTCCTGGGGAGAAAAAATTAAAAATAATAAAAAATCAAATCCACCTTGCTGTGGGTTAAACATATGAATGTTTAGAGTACAGAAATACCTGCATGAAGTTGTAGGGGCCCTGCATCTGTGCCATGAGGTCCTGTACTCGCTGTCTCCTGACCAGAGGGTCTGCCTGAGCCACAGCAGTGAGCGCGTGAGGTTCCGGGACGGGAGGAGACGTCGCCTGTGTCTGTTGCTGCAGGGAATTTACAACCTAACAAGAGACAACAACCAACTGCAATTTCAGCTCAAGGCAGCACTGCACTCAAGTGACTCGGGAGTTCTTGGCATTTCTGGCTATGGATGATGGAATTACTGTAGTGGTGTTGAAGGACAGTATTACATCCTGCACACAGGTCGGTGCTGGTGGCCAGCTACTCATCTGAGCACTCACAGGACTACAGAGCTCACACTCTGCTCTTTTTTTCTCTCCATCTACTCTTCCCCATGAAATTACAGGAATTTTTGAGAGCAGGATTTGAGACAGCAATTTATCAGCATTTGGAAATTCAAAGGAAGTGGGGGAAGAGTAAGCTTCAAAAATATACACAAATGGGGACCAATTATTTTCTCATAGCTTTTTGGTAAACAGAAGTGGAGTCAGAATTTGTTTTTCTTAAGACTGAATTCATAGTGCTCAATCTTCACAGACACTGTTATCCTAGCTCCCTGATTTACTGTCTCAGGGACCAGCAGGCAGCGTTGCATGACAAGGATTGCCAGACAGCACCGGGAGGGGACACCAGAAGCCCAGAAGCAGCAGCACAGCTCACAGTGGGCGAGAAAGCTCAGATTTACCAGACATATTCCAAAGTGGCAAACATCAACAAAGGAACAAACTGCAAAGGGCTTTCGGACAGCACCTGATCAGACAGCAGAGCAACCAGCAAAGCTGGACATGAGCATCTCAAACACCCATTAGCAAATAGTTTGGAAACAGACAGCAGCAAGGATGGTCGAGCTGCACTTTGATGGCCCTAACCAGTCCCTAACCTGCTCGTTAGGCAGCTCCCATAATCCAGAAGTGCCATTTTCCATGTCAACAAATGCCCTTTAAAAATACCATTGTCAATAACTTGTTTATTACTTCTCTATTTCAATGAGCTTCTAATATTAATAATCTTCCAGCTAAACAGCTAAGCCTGAAAACTTAGTTACACAGGATATAAATCAGCACACATGCACCTGGAAGTTGAAAATATTGATATAAAATACCTGATTTCTTATTAGAACTGCAGAAGACAGATTTCTGCACAGCAGTCGTGACAATTAACAAACCAGTCCTATTTTATTTTAGGATTTTATTTTAGACCAGTCCTATAACAAACGTCTGAACTTTTAAGCCTCAAACTGCCACTACCCACCCTCAAAGCCTGTACATTTTTTCAAATATTTTTCCAAGAAACCTACAGCATCTTCCAGTATTCCCACTGCTTGCCCAGATTTCCAAATCCTGTTTGTACATAGCATTCTGCACATGCAGTTGCCTACCAAATTCCAGTGGCTTGTTCCTTGACCAAATCCCTGACAGAAAATCTGAACAAAACTAAAAGCTAACCACAACCTTGAATCTTCTCTGAGATTCCCTTCAGAGCCCAGTCCCCACTAGTAGCAAATCTACAGAGAAGCAATTTGACAATTCCATGAAAAATACACCCTAAGGCAGTCCATACTGGAAACCAAGCACAACTGCTCTGGTCTATCCCCAAATTTCACGTTATGGACTGCTTCCAAATTCAGAATTAAGCCTTGTGAGTGGAAAAAATTATCTAGAGCACGTATATAGACCTTTTGCACATTACAAAGCTTAAAAATTGAAGAAAAAGTGCAAGCCAGATCACCAGGTGAAACTTGAGTGGCAAAGCCAGCAGCTGCTCATTGCCTGCATAATTGTTGCCAAAAATACTCTCAATTATTTGAGCACTACCACCTAACTTAGGGAGTCCAAGTCATTTGTAACAATTCAGTATCTTCAAGAAAAAAAAAAAAGAGTTGACAGATTCATCAAGAACACACAACAGTGACAAAAGTATCCGACATTCTCCTTTTTCACAAGTAGTACAGGAGTGACCTCAGATGGTGTTTCATATTTTACATTATCTTTTCCAATCCTCTTTTTTTAATGTCAAAAGGAACAGTTTAGGACCTATTCCTCCAGCCTGATCAGCACTACCAGGGACTCTGGCCTAGCACAACCAGAGTAGGATGAAACTACAGAACAAATTTCAAGTTGTGTGGATTAAGTAAGACTTGGCAGCAGGCAGAGCTGCCACATACAATGCAAGGAGACTGACAAGAGGACAGGAAGAAAGGGGGAGGAAAGGTAAAACCACAAGCTTAATGACACCACAAACCAACAGAATAAACTTGTACTCTGGCAGTCTGAGAACAGTTTTCAATTCTACACAAAATCCATCCAACCAAACTTCCACAATCTAAGACACAGAACTTTCTGTGCAACCAGACTCAGGCACTTATTACAGAAGCAGCAGCTAAAATAAGATGAAAACCCCACAAAACAACAATAAAGAACCTCCATAAATACTATTACCAATAAAGGACATCTTCACCAAAATTAAAGCACCATATAATCTAAATACACTTTATTTACAAGCAAATTCTTTAGTTTAAAACTTATGCAAGGCCCATAGAAAAAACATCCTCGTGAAGACATCATCACTTCCCAAACTAGGAACACACCACAGAAATCCTGACTGCATCACATCTACTTGAGGGTTACTGAAAAAGAGAGGAGTTTATGACATCCTCCCCCTTCCTGAAAAATTATGGAGCTCTTCTGAGCGAAGGTTCTCTTTCAGATTTCAGAATTCACAGTTCTCAGTGTACATTCTGTGTCATGGTCTTACCAAAGCACAATTCAGCTGTGTTCCCACGAGAAATGAGATTGTGGTGCCAGCAAGACTAATTTTACAGGCAGATATTCTCAATTTCCCTTTCGTGTGTTATAACTGAGAAAATAAGGTTCTTAATTGTGAAGAAACAGTGATTTTCAACTTTAAATTTTTCTAAATTATTCCTTTTTAGAATGTCCAAGATATTGGGACAGAAAGGACAACTGAAGCATACATTCTTTGTATTGGCCTATGAAAACAAAGTTGATCCAATCCCACACTGGATCTAGTACAGATGCCTGAAAAATGAGGGGTTTCAGAAATCTGTCCGATACCAAACCACAACCTGAATTATGTCTTCATCCGGACTCCTTCTATTAAGAGCTACAGAGAACTGAACCACTCTGGACACTTGGTAGAAACACAGATATAAAATGGGTATAATTGAAGCCAATCAATCATTAATTTTAAGATGCTGTGCTTTTTAAGAATACTCCAACCAAGCGTGACTTTAATGTGTGGGTTTGGAGGGTTTCTTCATTTTTTTAACAGATTTCTTAAAACACATTCAACAGCAGTGATATTTTAGGGTTTTTTGAGTAAGGGAATGAAATACTCTGACAAGAAACTACCAAACTCTTTCACAGACATGGCAAAGGTGTTTACTTAGTTCTAGAAGCCTCACACCCATCCTCAGTATTATTAAATCTTCAACACTGTAAAACAGGAATTTCAGCCAGACTCAGTGTAAAATCAGCCAGGTTAGTTTATCAGATAGAACCAGCTGCTCTGTTTTTTCAGCACTTCATGAGATGATGAACACTTACTCTACTCCCACACTTACAAACAGCCCAAAGGCACCAAGAAAGTCTAAAAACCTGACCGTCTGCAATTTGCTGCTGCAGAAGGTTAAAATCAATCAAAAAGTAACTCTTCAGCACCTGAAAGAAGCTGCTCATACTTGTTTTGACCAGACAGACACAACTGAAGCTCCAGCGTACTGAACATGGGGCTCGTCCTTTCCCGGACACGAAGAACACAAACTCCAGCGCGATAAAACCACAGACTTGTACATGTAGCAAAGTCTGAGTGCAAACCACTGAACTGGGAATGGATCCCAGCACCAGTGCACCACAAACACAAGTGAACAGCCACTCAAGAGCAGAGTAGTAACAAGTGAAATACTCAAACTGTAGTTATGGGAAGCAGAGACGTACATACGAGCATATTTTAACATCCAATTATGCACATAAGCAATCTGGAGTAGGTATTAGTTGAGTAACTCATTTTCAGCTCCCTCTCCAGGGACCCACTCTACCCAAATGTCAGCAGCTGGGTAGACAAACTTTTAAGTTCTACATTTGCAGCTAAGTTCTCCAAAAAAAAAAAAAAAAATAAAAAGACTTCAAGACTTCAAAAAAAGTCTTTCAAGTCTTTTTAAGCATAAGACTTTTAAGTCCCGTTTTCCCAAGCAAGCCACTAATGAAGAAAAGCAAGTTCTCTGCAAACTTAGCCAGACTAAATAGATTTTATTTTAGATACTCCTGAGCTAAGTATGTAATTAAAGAATCGAGTAGTGAGTCCAAGCCTACTTAAATATATGTATTCTTTTATATATTGGGGGAGAAGGGATGCAATACTAAAACCTATCATGAATTGGGAGCCAGCAGAAACAGGGATTGCAATTTTACCTGCAGTACACAAGATCTTACCTCAACCGTTTCAACTGTCCACTCATCTACCTGTTCCTTCTCACTACTGCTGAACTGAGTCTCTGCCATGAATTGTCTGTTTACATACTAAAATAAAAATAAGAAAGGGTATGAAAGTAAAAGTAAGTGGCATTAAAGGTATACAAAATGACAGTCTTTCAGTGAATAATACCTCAGTTGATTCAACTTCAGTTGGTTCAGTAAATTCTTCTGCTGGATCAGGTTCTGGAAGAAAAGAAATAAACCATTTATCTGGGAAAACCCCAAACCATCAACAATAAAGAGCCCAACCACGCTCATGTTACAGACCTAGAAGATACAAAGTTAGATGAGAAAATCTCATGTCTCAGAATAAAGAAGAAATGTCATGGGCATTAACACAGAACTAGTACTAACAAATATTCTCTGAGCTTTGAATTAAAAAGCAAAAAAACCCCACATTAAGTTCTTGCTAGGCAGAGTTATGTTCAGCTATGCTTTCTCCAGAAAAGGGAAAAAGGTCCTGAGTTTTTTCTTAAAATTGGATACATTCCCAAGTTTCTTAAGTATCTAATCACGCTGTCTGTTTCAAAAACTGCTCCCTTCTAACACAGCTTCAACTGGTGGGAACCACTGAAAAGTGGCAAAGCCTCAGGCAGCCAGAACTTTCATCCTGAATGGTTTCAGCTCATCAGAGATGAACAGTGGGATTGCAATTTAATTGCTCTGAGGACTGCAGAGACAAGACAGAACACAGCGAACGTGTCAGTCACAAGGCATCTCCCCCCTCTCACCAGCCTCTGCTGCAGTGTCTTCTACTGCAGGTGCAGGTGCAGCCTCCTCTTCCTCACACAGCCCGTTCTGGTGGTTGTGGGTGCTGTCGAAGTAACTGGTCTGAAGAATCCGTTCAACAACCTCCTTCAGTGCTTTGTCTGGGAAAACGGAACAGAGGAACATCAGCACCAACTCAGTCCTCATCATCTTCTCCTTCCTTCCCAAAGATTGCACATTTTTCAATCCAAAGATTGTACATTTTATGACTGCTTTGCTGGGAAGATGTTGCTTCCCCAAGCCAGTCCATGACCACTACTGGTACAGGATTTCTCCTTTTACTAGGTCAAATTCATTAAATCCATAAATAACCCACTGCCATTCAGAAAAATCTGAAGGGCAAGGAAAATCTTAAAGAGTACATGTAAGCCTTCGAAGATTTGTGGAACACTTCACAGTGAGGTCAAGTTTATGAATTTAATTACTAGACTTTTATTCCTACTTAAAACCATTACTGTAAGACAATTTCTTCCCAAACAACTGTCAGTACAAACAAATGTACACAGGTACCACCTGATTCATGAAGGTTCTTCCCCCGAGGTGAAGTGGCTCAAAAGAGCCTTTGTAAGCAAGGAACACTTGCCCTCAGCGCCTCAGATGAACACTGGGGCATCTTAATCCAGAAGACATCAGCCACACTGGCAAAGCAGCACTACTGGCTGCCTAGACCAAGTATTTGTAAATTATTTCTGCAAAAAAGCAGTCTGGCTGGCATGGTCATACCCTGATCTGCAGTTCATCAATGAAAACAGGGCAAAAAGCAGGAGCCAAGGGGGAGAGAACATCCCAAGGAAGGCCATGCCAGTTTATGTATTAGGTCCTATCACTGCCAAAGCTCCTTGTTCACACACAGGTTTCCAGGAAACAAAGAACTGTTACTGAGCAGCAGCAGCAGCAGTGTACTGCTGAAATAGCAGGAATGGACTGAGCTCCAATACTGAGTAATGCTGAGCCAGTGTAAAAAAAATACACCACACAGTGAGTGCAAACTTCACAAGTCACTGATACAGTCCAGCTCAGAGCTGAGAAAAAGTACTCCAAAAAGTCAAGGGTAATTAACTGCCCAAGCTCTCTTACAGCAGATGTGTGTTTTAGTTCAGGCACAAATTCAGTGTGCTGTCTCTTCGTGCAGATAGTGTACTTACAGGTTGTTCCACAAACTGGTTTTTCCTTCCCTTCCAGTAAGTCCCACAGGTGAACAGATGCTTGTTCATACTGCTCATTCAACCTTAAAAATTAATTAATAGGAGTTAATTTCTTACCGAGTCTTTAAATTACCATACTAAATACATTGCTAACTGACTGGCAATTAAGAAAGAGAAGCACTTTGCTGTAACCCTACCTCATGTTCATGTCTCGTTCAGGGTAAACCAGCTTGTAAAACTCATCCAGCATTGTCAGTTCCTCCTCTGTCAGCACTGGCACCCCATTGGATCCTTGTTTGAGGTCGCTGCGCACCTCGTCGTCACCCAACTTCTCCAGAATGAACTGCAGCTCCAGCACGGTCTTTAAACGCTTCTGCTCAGCCTCCTCTCGCATCAGCTGCTCCCTGCGAGCCGTCTTCTTTATTGTTTTCTGGATCTGGAGTGGACCCAAGGGACAAACAGATGGGAAATGTCTTTAATTGCTAAGGAAAGGTACAGGAGGGCAAGGGAAAAGCCTAAGTGTTGGGTTCTTCCACTAGGCAAGAGCAGAGCCTAAGCGTTGGGCTCTTCCATTTGGAAAGGCTTGGGCAATCCGGATTTTTCACGCTGGCCACACAGAGAACAGGAACAGAGATGTTATTCATCATACCCCATGATAGTAGGAAGCATTCATTGGAACTACCAGGAGATCAGCTTAAAACAGATAAACAAAAGTACTCTTTGTTTTTTCACGCACCACGGGAGGGAACTCATGGAATGTTTTGCCATGAAAAGCTGGGGAGATAGACAGGATCAGCAAGTTCAAAAAAGGATTTAAACAAATTCTTGGACATGAGATCCCCAGTCAGACACCCCAGGGAACAAGCCATGTGCATCCACTGCAGCATTCCCAGTGTGAGGAGCACAGATGCAGGGAGGGAGAGGATGACACATCATCATTACCCTTGAGCTCTGCACTGAACCTTCCACAAGACAGGTCTAAATACAGCACCAGTCTGAAGCCACAGGATGTTTCTTCCATTCTTCATCTTAATCCAAGCATCCAGCATCCCAAATTCAGCTGGTTTACTTTGTAAATTTAATATTCTCTACCAAAAAATCTATCGTGACAGTAACTTTCTCACTTTGAAACACCTAAATTTCATTTTTTAAAATCAAAGACGTATCTTAAAACCAACTATATGTGAACCAACTCCAAACAGGAAAAACTGCAATCAAATTTGAAAGCAGAGCACCAGTGTGGTACTGCTGGATTCACTGGCTTCTTTTAGCAGTCAGCCGACCAGGGAAACACCGCAGAATGGACTTGTCCAGAAAAGAACGTTCCCTGTTACTAACATTCCATAAACACAGACTGAACTGTGATGCCAGAAAATAAAGAAACAGGTTGGCTTAGTCCTACAAATTAACTTACAGCCACAACCAATGTAGAATGCAGTTTGTAACACAAGGATGCTGCTGCCCTTCAAATTATCACAGCGTGTTCACAAGCTAAAACCACTCATTAGAGCAGTCAGTTGCACTAACATCCACTACACAACCAATTCCTCCAATGCTGCTGCTTTTTCCACAACTCCCAGCCTTTTAGAATTTAATTCTTGATCACAATGTTATTTTGCACCCTTGATAAAAACACTGACCCAAAAGATTACCTATTTTATAGTATCCAGTTAATTTATCCTTTACAAAAATATTAATTGTCCTATAATGTAGTTTCAGATTGCACTATTAGGAAATGAAAACCCTACGAAATCCATTTAAGAAAATGTTATCAATGGTAGCAAGTGACCATCTTTAATGTTGCATGACAGACCTGCTCTGTGATCACAGTTTTCAACACCTGTGTTGTGTCAGAAAATTACTACATTATTCTTGTTTCCGTACATTCATGTAGTGCATCAGAAATTCTTCCGAAAACCTGACACCAACTAATATGAAGAATAGAAGAAAACAATCAAACAAGAAATCAAGGGCAATTCATCCCTGTAAATAGAGGTGACTCCTGCATCAGTGGAAGAGTTTAAAGCGTTTGGATAACCCACATGGCAACACTTGATCTTTACTTACGTCTTGGCTCAGAGCCATAAAACTCCTCTGCAGTTCCTTAGCAAATTCCAGATTATTTGTCACTTCCTGGTATTTTGACACCGCATCCTTAAAAAAAACCCAGAAGACCACAAATGTAAACCATCAGCAACGGAACAGAATATATACTTCCAGCAAATAAATTCCCACATTTTAGTTCTGCAGTGAGACACAGGACCCCTGAATGGGACTGCAACTATGTTAAGGCAAATTTAGATTTTCACTGGCCCTGATATCAAAGACTTGTGTATGTCCTTGGGGCCTCCAGTTTCTTTAGATATGCTAAACATATATAAAAATATGCCTTTATGTGCTCACACGAATGATGGACTGGTTTCATGGTTGGCTGTAGCCAGCTCCTGACAAAAACTAACTCACAACTGGGAGAATGGGGGAGAAGAACATCTGGCAACTCAGAACTGCTCAAGGGTTTTGAGAATTAATGATTTGTTCTCTCCAGTCAGAGCCCAAGTCAGAATATACACTGCATAATGTCCCCTTCTCCAGAAATCTTTGCTTTTGCTGTCTTCTTAAACCTAAAACTCTGATTTGAACCAAAGCAAACCAAACTCCTCAACCCATTTGGGAATACTGAGAAACTACATCAAAACCAGAATCAAATCAGGGGGGATATGGCTGAGACATTTACACCCCTGCTGGGACAAAAGAATGGATTTCTCCAAACAAAGAAAATTTTTATCAAGCCTGGTAGTCAGGGTTCATAAAAAAGATGCGTTTTCCTCCTCGACATGATGTCAGTTCTCTTCCCTGCTCATCAAACAGAAACCTTATCATGGCTTATCTTCACAACAGGCCATTCCAAAATAAAAATACACAGATCTGTGATATTTCAGTTTTCAGCTGGCACAGAACCACCAAAGTGAAGATGAAATCATCACATGGACCAAGGGAAGCAGCTCATTCTTTGAAGTGTCAACAGCTGCAATAGTTGGAGGGTACATTTTTTTCCCTTCACTTTCTCAGTGTTAAAAATCATCAACAAAACACTGTTGATTACTGAGCATCTGGTGATTTCTTGAAGTATCAATGTGCATGTTTGCATCATACAACTGAATTTAAATTGATATTTGCTTTTTATTTACTACAACTGCAAAACTGCTGCTGAATCAAGCTCTACAATAACCTACTTTAAAAACCAGCCCAAACAAGGAGAGAGGCAGCACAGAACTCCTCACCACCAAGATGACAAAACAATTGAACAGAGATCTGGTTAGGATTTTTTTGGTTGTTTTTACCAGTTGATCTTGATTCAGACGTTCTCCCTTGTTCATTCGTTCCTGGTAATCATCAAGTTTGCTCTGAAACAAAAGAAAAATGCGGTTATGAAGAGCCAAGAATCAGTTTAAAGCTTTTTCCTACTTGTGCTAACAAAGTTATGCATTGTAATATTACACTACACAAGCTGTAACATGTTACACAAGCACGTAACTGTCCTGTACAAAGAGTACATGAGAAAAATTGTCTTCTGGGTTAAAACATAAATATTTTCCCAAGAGGTTAATATTTTAATCTTGTTTATTTGGCTATTACAATGTCTTCATGGCTAGCTGGAACTTCTAAGGAAATTCACATTCCTCCTAAGGGCAAAACCACTCTCAATGCACATTTCCTTCAGTCCAAACACCAGAGAGCTCAACTGAGGGCTAAGGAAGAGCTTATCACCACTTTATCACTACAGTGCCAAACACCTGACTGCAAACCCCCACTGTCAATGCTATTAAGATTCAAAACTGGAATTCTCCATAGCTGCATCACTTAAGATAGTTGCAAAGAATTTTAAACAGTTTCTAATCCTCTGTGCAAGAATGCCCACCAACACAATTCGTATTAATAGCTCTAAAATAGTTTTGTTCAAGAGCGTTAGGATTTTTTTTCCACAGGAAGAAACTGAAAAAAGCATCATTAGGCTACTTTGCAGCAGGATCAGTTTTCTCATCTGCTTAAACAGAAAACCATGCAGAAGAGTGACATCAGCCAAAAGCAGGTAAAACTCCTGTGTGCCCAAGTGACAGATTCCACAGGCTAACTAACTAGAAAGGGTCTTCAAAAAGAAGCAAAGCCTGTAAGGATAACACATCTATTTATTAAGCTGTTTTCACCATTTCTGTATTATCACTAATTACTGTATTTTGAATGAAATGAGCCTTGATCTGACTTGAAAAGTTATTAAAATGAATCCTTAACAATTATCTTCCTAATCTAGGATAACGAAACATGAAAAGCAGGAGAACACTTCATTTTGAATGTCAAAGAACCAAAACCCTGATGCAACCATTGTTTCAGGGTTTACATTTGCCACTGAGTGACAGCTTGTTTGGCTGCTGTTGCTTTTTGTTTCAGACTTTTCAGTTAAAATATTTTACTGATATTTTTCTACTTAATTCCGCTTCTATGCTCAGTCTCAGACTTTTTGGGAAGATCAAAGTCTGTGGAACAGTTTACAAGGCAAGCTCCTCTTCCAAAGTATTTGATGCCCCTCATTACTTCCTGAAACCCAGTCACTGCTGTGAGGCTCGGTCCTTTTGATGTCACTGGTGCCCACAGTCTGGATCTTTGCAAGTCCTCCAGGTCAGATACAACATTTAACTACTTCACCTTCCAGAGTATCAGAGCCAGCAATGGCCTAGGCAAAGTCAAAGCAAGAACTTCCAGAGCTCCAAAAATGTATTACTGGGATTTTCATGCTGGGGACAAACTACATGGTAACAGTTGTTAAATGCAGCAACCACAGTTCATAAGAGATCAAAAAAGTAGCCCTGGAGAGTATTTGGCACACCACAAATCTATCTCAACAGGAAGTAAGGTCAGGTCACTCTTCTCCATCCTGATTTCAGAGCAGATGATGACACGGCTGGACAATCACAGGACAGGTCTCTTGATTGGGGCAAGTGTGGCTGAGCTGTGAAGCCAAAAGGGAGGTGAAAGAGCTGAACCAGTGCAGCGCCCCAGCACAAAGCCAGGCCAACCCACACCTCTGATGGTTGAAATCCTACAGCAAACCGGCTTTGCAGACAAGGAAATTTCAAACGAAGTTCCTACTTGCTCAAGTCACTGGCTCCCCTGCTGCAGATTACAATCCCCTTGGTCACCCTGATGCAATTGTTTGTGAGGCTGCTCAGTAAACAGACTGCAAACACGAGCCAGTTTGAACAGGGTCTACAAAAATGCATTAAAACAAATTCTGTGATCCAGTTTCCAACACAAACCCATAAACAACAACAGTAAAACAAACAGGGTGGAACACTGTATTCCAGAACACTACTTTGTTCAGCTTTGCTGAAAAAAACATATCTTGCAAAATTATGCTGTGAAACACTTACAGAATCCATTTTGGTGGCTGAAGGCATAAGGGAGAGAAGAGACAAAAATATCCTAAATAACTACAATTTTCCTGTATACTTTTTCCATGCATGGTTGGTCCTTTCAGATTAAGATATTGCAGTAACATACTGAACAGTGCACAACCTTTTTCTTGAATGGTCAAATCTTCTTACGTCTAATGTAAATGCTTTGCTTATATTTGTTCAACTAAAAAGCAAAGGGTAATATGCCTATTTCCAATAGGAATAGAAGAAAAGTTACTTGTCTTCACTTTTTCTTCTTTAAAAATATTCCTATTGAGAAGGTAAAAGCAGAGGAAGGAAAGCCCTGTCAGCTGCAATGCAGAGGACAAGCCAATGTGCATTTAGTTTAACGTTACCACAAAGATTTCGACTGCCAAGTAAGCATTTTTCTATCATCCCAAAGACACTTTAAGATCCAAAGCTGCATTACACAGAAATATTAAGTAAAATGCTTTCCTTTTTAATCTGCACTGTCAACTAACAGCAATCCAAGAGCAGCATTAGTGCTGTAAAACAACTGCAGTAAAATTCCTGCTTAGGAACCTACTGCAGTGCCTGCAAGAGGGTAAGGCTGTCTTCATCTTAACCCCCTTTTACACAACTTCACCCTCACTCCTCACAGATAGAGATCTCCGAGCATGAAAACCAAACCAGCAGGGGAAAAGAAAAAATCCAGTGGCAAAGTGAGCCCATAAATTGAGTATTGAACAGCTCATGAGTCAGCAGCTCCCAGTTCTGCAAGGCAGCAAGCCACCCTGCTTCAGCTTTTTCCACTGAGATCCCTGAAGTATTTTGGAGTTTCCTGGGGAAAAAGCACCACAGACAGGCTCCTGGGGCTGTGGTGTTCATTACTTAAGTATGCCCTGGATTTTACTCTAATAGGAATCTGAAACTGAGTTACTTTACTGCAGTAATAGACAGTTCTCTTCACCGCCTCTGAATTGTCTCAAAAATGTCATCCCAAAGTGAAAACAAAAAATGCAGTTACATGGTATCACCCTCCCAACCAACACTGGTTTTAGAAATGCCTGACCACTGAGCCATCACTTCCAGTGCTGTGCTACAAACTGGATCACTGGAATCATCAGATTAAAAATAACCCTTAAAAAAGGGGGTCAGGAGCAGGAGCGAGGCTCTATATTTAACCAGATAATTTCAGTGCTATGGTTCTACCAATTACAGCAGCGCAAGCGTGCATGACAAGGTGCAAGGGGACAAGGTAACCTCTGTGAACAGCTGGAGTAAACCTTTTGTACTTCAAACTCTACCACAAGCTAAGGAAAGATGGAAAGGACATTCCAAGTCTGTTTCCTGAGGCATCTCAAAACTTGCATGTTTTTGACAGCACAAAAGCAATTAAGATAATCCAAAATGTAAAACAGCTGTGTAATACAGTTTGCACTGAAGCCAAATAAAAGCCAAGTTACAAATCAGAACTTTATTAACCTGTTTTACATCTCTGCATTGTAATTTGTCTGCCCTCCACCATCACCTCCACACTCAAGTCATTGCTTTGCAGCAAGAAATACCCAGAAATGACCAAAAAAACCCCACAAACCAAAACCAGACTTCCTATTTTCTCAAAAAACAGGCAGAAAAAAAAATCTAAAAGGTGAAACATTTAACAAGGAAGTTCAGAACCTCTCAAACCCTTAGAAGCTGTTTCAGTCCTGAGTTGGAACCAGGAAGATGGAAGGATGCAGTAACACCAGTATTCCAGAACACAAAACACTTACAGGTCTTCTGTTTAAACTGAATTTATTTTTGAAATAACAGTTGTAGATATTCTGGTGGGTGGGTTTTTCCCCACAGTCTGGGAAGTTTGATGGTTTAGAAAAAAATATCTGCATGACGTATTAGTTTTTAAACAAATGACAAAGACACATCAATTCTGAGACTGCAGTTTCATGATCAGTTAACCCCCGAGGGAAAAAAAGCTGCTTCAGTAACCAGAATTAAGTCACAGAAGAGCGGAACCTCAAATTTTGGTGACTGCACAGAGGTGTTCTTTCCAAATCACCACCATACAGGATTTCCAACAGAAACACTGTGAATTTACAGGCAAGTTGACTACAATGCAGGAGACCTGAATTTTGCTCCACACATCATTTTTGTTCAAAAAAGTTACTTTTACAAATGAATTCTAGAACACCAGCTGGGCTGCCGAACACAAACCGAGCTCTCCCAACACATTCTGTGTGTCTTTTTCTTCTGAAACAAAAACAGTCATCCAAACCCCAAAGAAGCATCTGAAAGACTCAAACTAGAAGGTGTTTCCAGAGCTCCTTGGATTCATCATGCACCCACTTAACTGAACTCACTGTGAGACAATCCCTATTCTACAATAACCAGTTAAAACCAAAACAGACCAGGCTGAAACCTCAAAGCACCGACCACCACACGATTTCACAGATAAACTGCTTGGCTTTTCAGACCTGAAGCTTGAGATCCAAAATTCCTACCAAGAGACATTTCAAAGAAAGATTCAGGCTTTTAATACACAGCCTGAAATGAATTTTATGATTTGTTCCAAAATCATGTTAAGTCTCCAAAGATAAATTTCAAACCAAGCCTCACAAGGAAAGGTTCTGGAGACACTCACAAGCCTGGGACATCCAAGTGGCCCAAATCAAGGACAAAAGCATTGAGAGAGCTGCTACCAATGGGCAGCTTCAAACTTCCCGCTACCACTGACTGCACCTACAAGAATGGAAAACTGATCCCAGCTTTTACTACAGGTTCCTGTTTCCCAGGGGAAATCCAACATTTCACTGAACCACGTCGCATCAACTTCAAATGTCCATCTCCCGTTCCACGAGAGTTCTTGTGGAGCAAGGACAGCAGCTCTTGTGAACTGCTCATTTTGCACCCCGGCCAGGGTTACACCCAGGAGGAAATTCAGACAAGCTGATAAAGTGACGGCAGCTCAAGTTACCAGGCACAGGCAACATGTGCCACCTTTCCAACTCCAGACACCAAGCTCACATCAAGTTTTTAAGCTCCTATGTTACCCTGTGAACATCTGCCCGTCCCCTAACCAACGTGTTAGCAACTTAATTATTTTGCCCCTCTGGCAGATCATTTGTTTGATAAACAGCTCTTACATGGCTCATGCTCTATTGCACAAGTTGAAAGCAAAAATAACTGGGTTTTTTTCATTCAGCCCTGAAACAAAACCAGAGTTTGATCTACATTCAATTAGCTTAAAATTTG
The DNA here is from genome assembly GCA_013399875.1 of Gymnorhina tibicen. Lineage (NCBI taxonomy): Eukaryota > Metazoa > Chordata > Aves > Passeriformes > Artamidae > Gymnorhina > Gymnorhina tibicen. Next base: position 70,253 of record VXAZ01000161.1, read on the forward strand.
GAAAGGATCTTCCCTCTAAAAACAAAAACCAGAAGAGCCAGGGAGAAGAAATTGAAGGTGAAATATTTTCTCCTAGGGAACGTGGAGAGCTGGCAGGATTCTAACCCCAGACACCTGACAAACACTTGGAGGAGTCCAGGCAACTTTTAAATTAACTAAGCTTGTCAACATAAACTCGAATTGCACATCTGAAGGTCCTGTAGAGAAAATACCCCTTTAATTAGCCCCTTCCATACACACACAGGTATCTTGTCATCTAAGAACAGAGAATAGCATTCTTATCGTTTCCAAATATAAAGAGATGAGGGGAACACAGACATTTTCAGGCCATGTTTTCACATCCATTTCTGAACAGCAGTTCCATTTATCCTAGTCCCTTTTGACACAAGCAATACTCATTCTTTCAAACGAGGTCACATTTAGGAAAAGAAAATGAAAGTGTAACTATTAATCTAGTATTTTTAGTTCATACAGAAATATTCAAAACCGTATAGACCAAAATTATAAATATTATTTCAATTCATATTTTGGTAGTCACGCTATTTTATCTCCTGCATTTAGAGGTAAATGTGACATTAAATTTACTCCAAAAATTCAAATTTCTTCATGAAGAGTGACCTTTCCTCTGCTAAAAGCTGCATGCTCCTTTTATTTAAAACCTAACATGGTACCTCTTCCAGAGCAATCATGTTTCATCCTTCAGAAACGTGTGTCTTAAGTGTATTTTTGTATTCATTCTGTGACACAAAGCTCTGAAAATCATCTCTACTGGCCTTCGTTACCAGCTGCTGACAAAGAAAGGATTAACTGTCCAACTAAGCACAAGTTCCCAGTGAGATTTACTGCATTTCTCACCAACTCCTGTCTGTGCAGTATCCAGCACAATTTTACTTTCTGGATGGTTGGAAAAATTAAAAATATATTCTTGTCCAAAGATACAAAACGCAAGGAAATAGTGATGTGTACAATTAGCTTTGTTTTAAGAGACAAAGCATGTAATGCTCTCTTTATTAAAGAGCATTATTCACTACAGAACTTTTGATTCCCCCACCAAGGGAGAGGCTCAAGCCCACAAATGAGTTACTCGGCTTTACCACACCAAAACCCATTTCTCTCACGACTTCTGTAGTGCTTATGAGTCCTCCTTCAGAAGTTTCAGAACTTCAGACCATTAAGACTGAGCAATCTTTGAACTTTAATTCATCAGTGAGAGACAACACGGAGCTTTTCCTTTTCAACCCCCAGCCCTTGTCTTTTCTTTAAGCCCACACTGCCCAGCACAGAGTACTCAAAAAATAAATGCTTTCAGTAATTTTCATGGAACATCTTCCAACAAAAGCCATGTCCAGAAAAAAAAGGGCACTTTGTCCCCTCTATTCACTTGGTAGAACACTACAGCTGACTAAAACTCCACTCAAATAGAAAGGAATGGCTAAGGCAAGCGTTAAATTAGGTGTAAATGACTTACAGGTAAATAAAAATACTGCTCCCAAGGAAAGCTGACCCTCACACCAGTAACACCGTGCTTTATCCTCTCGGTTACTCCCAAGTATAGAACAGGTCAAAATATTCACCTGCTGATTTTGGTTTTTAAAAATATACATTTTTAACATAATAAAAAATATTTTCAGAGGATTTTTGTGTATGCTGGGTACAACAGTTAAAATTTCAAACCATTTTTTTGTATTGGAAAAATCAGAGATAGAAAGATTTGCTCTCTTTCTCGAGTTGAGGACCAGTACTGTGTGTGCACATATTCCTGTGTATTCATGACAAGTTTAAGACAGGCATCTTGTCCTGTCTACACACAACAGACACAGAGGAAAAGCTCCTCTGATTCTAAAACTTACCTAAAAGGTCCTGGCTTGCTGCTTTTTTGCCATGTCATTTTTAAAACCCAGAAAAATCCTACACCCAGTTTTTCAGTGGGAAGCTACACTGTACACAGTGTATTTATATAGTGTATTATTGATACACAGTGTAATATTTATAGGTGAAGCACAGCTTCTTTCATTTCCAACCCACCTGTATAGACTAATTTACTGGTAATATTTCCACCTTATACAATATGGAATACTATGAATACGATCAAAAGTGCCAGTTAAAAAAATTAATAGAACAGTTATTATGCTTATTCACTTCTAAAACTAAAAAGAGATTTAGGGCTCCGGCATGAACATAAAATTTCTTTTCAGTAATCCCTAATTTTAGCTTGGCAATTGTGGTGTTTTGAGGCGAGTCTTGAGGCTATGTATTAGTTCTTTTTCTGATGGACGCCTCATGCTCTGTAGGTTGTAAAGCCCTGCGAAGCTCATCTAATCTGCCACCACCGAGAGGGTGCAAAACACGCCGCGAGTAACCACGACACCTTTTTCCTCTTGTGCCACAACTCGAACCGTCCGAGCACCACGGATTTAGTAGCTGCTCTTTCTAAAAATAACCCCTGAAAGGCCGCTTCCAGCTGGGCTCAGGCTCCCAAAGAGTTGAGCTTAGGGCGATGGAAAGCGAGCGGTGACACCGGGGCGGGGTGGGGTGGCCCCGGCTTTGTGCGGGCGGCACAATGAGCTCCGCCGGGGAGGCCGGGCCGCCGCCATGTTACAGCTCCGCGTCCATGTGCCCGGCACCGGGGGCACCGCAGCCTCTGCCCGCCCGCTCCGCCGGGCACGGGCACCGGGAGCGCTCCGGCCACCGCACGGAGCGGGGATGCGGGGAGCCGATCCCCGGGACGGCGCGGCTGGGAAAGGCCCCGCCGCGGGGAACAAAAGGCGGAAGGAGGGGGAAGGGGAAGGGAGCGGCGCCGCCGAGGGGGCTCCGGGCAGCGGGGGCGAAGGGGGGCGGCAGCCGCGACNNCCGGGGCGGCGGGAGGGCTGCCGGGGATGGGGAAGGGGGACCCCGGGAGGGGAAGGGGACAGGCCGGGGGGAGCGGCGCTCGCCCTTCTGGAACCTTCCAGCGGGCGGCCTCTGGGGGCCACGCCGGGAACAACCCGGGAGGGCTCGGCGGAGGGCCCGGCACCAGGGAGCGGAAGGGAAAACAGGACGGACCGGCTCGGGGGCAGGGGCGGCCGGAAGGCGGGGGACGGGGCGGGTGGGCACCCGGAGGGGGCCGGGGGACTGAGGGGACGGGGGGATCACCTTCTTCTTCTCCAGGTTGCGCAGGCTCTTGTCGGTTCC
>VXAZ01000161.1:73911-145875 GCA_013399875.1 Gymnorhina tibicen
GGGTCCTGGCCGGCCTGCGGGTGTCCGCGGAGAACGCCTGAGCCCGCGGCGGCAGCTGCCGCACTGCCCGGGCGGAGGAGGCGCGCCGCGGCGGGTCCTTCAGGCGCGCGCCGGGCGCCGCAGCGCCAGACACAATAGTGGGGCGTCCCTCGGAGCCCTTCCCGTCCCTCCCGCCTCCTTTTCCCGGCGCAAATGTGGCTCCGAACCACGTTTTCCGTGCCCTAGGGCGCGTCCCTAAACCGTGGAAGTGCAGCAAGGCTGTAATTGAGCCCTAATAACCGCAGTTCAGTCGCCGGGAACAGTTGCTTCATTTGTCTTTTGAGGCTGGCGTTTGCGTCTCCAGATACAGTCCCTGTACATCCCTACCATCCCCACGTAAGGTATATTAGTCCTACACGTTTCAGTCGCAAAAAGCCACCACTCAGTAAACCTTTACTTCGTGCTAGCAATTGGTTATTTCAGCATTAATCTCAAGGCACTGCGTTGACGTGACATCGCGGGTTCTGTGAGGCAGAGGAAATTTTTGGGATGAATGCTCCCAGCTGCTTAGCGGGGCACAGCTGGAAAATGAAACGCCACTGCCTTCAGCGGGCTGGGGGCTAAACGGGAAAGGGTTTGGTATTTGTCGAGTTGTGCTCCTCAAATGGAGGGATTAATGGGTGGAAAACTTTGGGAATGGAAATAAATCCCTGAAAATCCAGTTCGCGGTAGCCGTGCATTGACATTGGAATTTTTGGTTATAATAAGCAATTTAAGACTGTGTTCGCACCACTGTTTTTTTAAAGTGATTTTTTTTTTTTTTAAGATCTCTTTATTTGTGGATCCGCACAATCAGTGACGCTGAAAAGAAGGAAAAAGCCTTGGACAACTGGGCCAACCTGGTGGTTCCCCATCACCAGAAGGGAGGTGTCTCATGGCATTTCCTCACCAAATCCTTGCCCGTGTTTCCATCCTGGTTCCTGCTCCCCAGGAGTTAATTCAAGCTGATAATCCAGCGAGAAACTAGTTTCTCGATGGTCAGATTTTTTCCCCTCCATTCCATCTGTAAATATTGCTCCTTATGCTTCTGCTTTCCATGTATCCCTGCATTTTCTGGAGCAGCTCAATGCTTTGCCATTTTGTGTTAGATATTTGCTTTACAAATCACCTCGTTTTGCATAACAGGTTATAGGACGTGTGATAAATCACCCATCCCAGTTATTGCAGTTGAATAAATGAAGTATAAAACAAAATCTTCAAATATTGAAAGTCCTTTTCACTGTTCACCAAGAAGATTTTGGTAATACCATTGTATTTTGTTAATTCCACTGTATTTTGTTAATTCCATTGTATTTACAAGATTTAGTTTCTGTGGATTTACTTCTCCAAGCCCCACACACGGGGGTTGAAATGACCTTTTTTCCCCAAGCAAAATGCAGTTTTTCTGTCAACAGGTGCAGCACTTGAAGCTTTTTGACCATGAAATACAGTGGTTTAAAATAATATGGAATTGTGTCACCCATTCCTATTTATTTCTCCTTTTTTCCTCATGTTGGCCATTGCAATTCTCCATAAGCTCTAGGCACAGCTTAGGCAAATTTTTCAGCCAGGCTCTGGCAGAGTTTGTATTTAAAACCTGTCTTGCTGAAGAGCTAAAAAAAAACCAAATCCACAATAAAACAAAAGCCAGAGCAGTTGGGAGCAACAGGGACAATCAATTCAGAATATGTGACGGATCAATAAAGCCCCGATCAACGGGAGATGTTTATCCTTCGTGGAAAAGCGAAACACGACACGGCAAATGTTCCTGGTCTCGAAAACAAAAGAAGTTAAAACGCTGCTCTTGAGAGCAGTTACTGCATGGGATGACACAGTCGATCTCGGCTCCTGAAAGCTCTCTCAGTACTTAACGTGCTCACCATTTCAGGCAGGCCTCGCTGTGAATTATTAATCTGCCTCTCTCCCACCATTCCTGGAGAAACGGTGACCACAAGTCCCTCGTCCGTCTGTGCCGACAATATTGATCATCGGCGCCCGGCAGAGGAAAACCCCACAGAATTCCCGAGCATCACCGAGAGCTGAGACCTTGGCTCGGAGGAAGTGTTGGCTGGGCTGTGGGTGAACTCCATCCTGGCAACTTCCAGCGTGACGAGCTCGTAATGAGCATGTGGGTCTCAGCATTTACATTCCTCAGAGATAAGTATCCCTGCATTTCACGTTTGGGAGCTTTGTAAATGAAGGTCAGCTCCGGAGCTGCTGGGTTTGGAGTCACGTTTGTTCGGGCACCAGAGAAAGGCCAGAGAGGAGAGAAAGTCCCCCCAGCAGAAGCAACTTCCACAGACGTGTTTTTTTAGAACGCGGAATTGCTCAACGTGAAATCACATTCCCGACCTTTCCCGTTTCAGGTTCCTTCCCTTTTGCTCACTTTGCTCCCCTTTGCTCGGGGACTTTCGACCAAGCCCGGCCTTGCCACTCCCTCTGGGGGAAATCCTACAGGGAAGTACTGCTAGTCCTCTACGCCCTTGCCCTTTCTCCAAGTTAAAAGGAAAAAAGAAAAAACTGGCTTCCTTTTTTGCCCCCCAGTGCCCTAAAAGCGATTTCCAAGCAAAGGCGGTGTCTCAGGTTAGCTCCTTGTGAGCTCCGAGGATGAGCTGTGTCTCTCTGCAGCTCTGCCGGGCCCTGACCGTTCCTGTGCAGGCAACCAAAGCGCACAAAGGGAGGTGTGCTCCCGTCTCCCCGAACCTGGCATCCCATCCCTGCGTCCTTCCATCTTCTGGTTCCCCACTTAGCCAAAACAGCAACTGGTTCTGCAGCTCGCCGGCTTTCCCACCCTGCTGATCTGTTCCCTACTTCCCCAAACCAGGAACTCTGACCCACACAGTGCTCTCTCCTTAAACTGCCACGTCTACTCCCTGTTCATACTCAGAATTATCCTGAACGATATAATGAAATTAATATAATTAATATCTTCCATTTTTTCTATGCTAGGTCGTTTGGTTTGGTTTTTTTTTGTTTTTTTTGTTTTTTTTTTTAACAGGCTCCATAAGACTAAAATGAAATTTCCTTCCTGCACGTTATCACGGGCCTATTCATCAAGCAGTTCCCTGCCCGAGCTCATGGAATGTTATGGGATTTCAGAATTGCCAGTGTTCTGTCGTGTTCTGGAGATAACCACGGCTGAAGCTGAAAAGCAGATCCCATTCCACCGCCGGTGCACAGAAAATGGGAAGGACCAAGCTCTGTTTCCAGTTCCCGGATTTGTTATACAGAGATCATGGTTATTAGGTTTTGGGGGGGTGCCCAACCTGCACATTTCAAAAGCTGGGGTTCCTCCTGCTTATCAGGCTGCTTTAGGAAGGTGCCGCTTTGTTTTTATTTAGGTTTCCTTTTCCCACAGGAATTTGCTCAAAGGAGAGAAATTCCCGCTCTAGCTAAGCCCACAGGCTGGCTAACTTTCACAATAAAATGAGACCCAGACAAAATAAACCTCTCTGAATAAGGATTGAAAGCTCAGTGTGTGTTTTTCGTCTGAATAAGATTAAAATAAAAGGTTTTTATCAGAAATGTTAAACACTGATGTTTTGGGAGAAAAGTCAGTAAAAAATTCAGAAGGTATTTGAGTTCAAAGGTGATTAAATGAAGTCTAATGATATGATTAGTCAAAACTAGCATAATTCCAATCCAGTGCAGCAAAACATTGATTAAATGCTACTAAATGATAGATTTCCCCACACAGCCATCGATGGGAAATCATTACAAAAGGGATTTCTGTTCCAGTTCTCCGACCCTCTCATGAAGCAATTGTTTACTGAAGTCCCCAGCTGCAGAACCAGGCTGGGACACTCCTTTGCCCCACAAACTTTATGCAAAGCAGATCAAGCCTTGGTTTATGGACAAAGCCCTGGCACAGGAAGGGAGGAGGTTGGTCACGCATGCCAAAGGCGCCCTGAAAAGCAGCTCAAAACTGCCCAGGGCTTTATATTTGCCTGGCTTAGCTAATTTGGATGGGCCCAGCTCACCACACTCTCCAGGACGTTTATGCCTTGTCCTCCCTCTAATTTACTCTTTCAGTCATCTTTTTGTATTTCTAAATTAGATCAAGTAATTCTGTCTTTATTTCCTCACTGCTAAGGAAAGTATCGGGTGGTGGTGTGACAAATGCTGCCCAACCAAAGCATCTTCTTAAATATCAATATTTTGTTCAATTTTGGGGGTTTTTTTCCAGCCACTTTAGCGTATCACAGCCATTTAAAGGAGAGCATCACGAGGCTGTAAGTCAAATTTAGGCTTATCATAGCCCAAGTGTCTTAGATCTTTAATTCTGGAGAACACCTACAGAGGTTGTCATCCCAAACTTGTAATCACCCCAGAAAATATTACTTTTCCTTTTTCTTTTCTCAAAGAGTTGTGCTGTGTAACTGGGGAGTGAAAAAACGGCTCTTACTGATCGGATATTCAACCCAGTGCTGAGATGTGCCATGAAAATCAGTAGCTGAAAGGCAAAGATGCTGCCAAGGGCCAGGTTTTACTGTAGATGGAAAGGGTAACATGGGGCTCGTGATGTGCCTGATACCAACGTTTTGCCTTTATTTCTGTGAATAGAATAATTTTATCTTTATTTCTGTGGCTCTTTCTGTGAATGGAGGTGTCCAAAGAGTTCTTGACAAATGAGCAGATCCACTGCCTGCCCTCTTACCCCNCCCCCCCAGGAAATTTGTGCCTGAGCCCTTCATCTCTTCATCTGATTTGGTCAGGCATCATCATTAGGGAAAAAAAAGGGTTTTCCTAATTATATTCCTAATTTATTCGTGGTCACAACACCTGAAAATTGCCAATCAAACCTCACCCTCTCCAAGGGGCACGTCACAATCTTCCTGCACATCATGTACATAAGAAAGGTAAAGGAGGAGTGAAACTGGGAGTAACTTAAGGTGAAAGATGACTGGCTATTTTAGGGAACCCATAATGCTGATAAAGGACAAATTCCTCGCTTGATACCTCGTTTGCTTTTGACAGGGAATCCCTGGAAGTTATTCTTTACGTGGACTGGCTTTGCACTCACTTTACTGTGGTTTTCATTTGGGTCATGATTTCTCAGGCTGCTCCTGAGTTGTGTAAGAGAGGTATCAGAAATCTTATGAAAGTCAGGAGATTTTCCTCTGATTTCCCTCTGCTTCTCCTCTGTCCATCTGTGGAAGGAACCGAAAAAGTCTGGCACAGTTTTGTCGTGGCAAATTCACGTTGCCTGTTGCCTCCTTTATTTCCCAATCACTTGGGATGTTTAATGCATAAAGGTAGAGCATCTCTAACTTAATGTAAGGAGATCCAAGTACACAGCTTAATTTGCAGGTGGCCACATCAACTTGTTGCTTTAATTTTGTTTCCCAGTCCAAAAACTCTTATTAAGAGCTTTCAAATAGCAAAGTTTCTCCCAGAAGCAGCTGAGGTGAGGGGATGCCTCTCGGCAGTCTGAGTCCTGTGCTTGCTTGTACTGACCTGCTTAGCTCAGGCTGTATGATATCATTTACATTTCTTAACCTGGTGTCTGTTTGCCAGGTCAGACAGGGACAGCAAAATACTTAAAACCTCTCCTACAAAACATTCTTGTGTGGAGAATGACAATGTTCTTAGCGAGCATGGCTAAAAGAGCCGGGAGTAAACAACCCCTAAGAAGGGGCAGGTTCAGGTTGCTCCTTCCAGTTCCCCTGTGCAATCTTTGTAATGCAGCCACGGAGCAAAAGGGAAGAAAATCACAGGGTGTTTCACCGTTTGCCTTCCGTCATACTTAATCACAAATCTCCCGTGTTTCGGAGCTTCTGAGGATTTCTCCTGCAAGTCAGGTGTATTTTAAGGTTCATAATATATTGACTATATCTGAGTACTTTTCTGCCTGTCTGTTGGATGGTAGAGCCTGCCTGTCAGCCTGCTTAGCAGGTAAAGGAACAACAGAGATGTCATTTCCTCCCGGTGAACAGAATTCCAGCTCCCAGTGAACACTGGCACGAGGAACGCAGAAAGCCTTTACCCCCCTGCAGGATAAAGGACCTCCAGCCCAGGGCAGAGCAAGGAAGGGCTGACAACTCTCACACTCCAGTCAGTGCTGGAGGCTCAGCTGGGCTATTTGGAGGAAGACTAATCCCAGACCCTGTGCTAAACAACAATTAATTAATGGTTGCTTTAAACAAGTATTTGCAAATCTGTTGGCGTGAGAGCTGCCTTCCCAAGCGTGCTGTCTGCAGGAGTGCCCACTGGCACTGCAGCCCTTGTCCTTCCTGTGTGCTCAACACTCTCAGAGGAAACACATTTGTGTCTTCCTCAGGTCTGTATCCATCCCGGGGGAGCTGAACTAAAGAACTCTTCCACTAAAACTTCCGCCAAAGAATCGCAAATGCTTCTGCATGAAAAAAAGCCCCAAACGGACCAAAAAAAGGCCAAACAAATCGCAACCCCCCAAGCCATAAAAATAATGTGAAAACAGGTAAGGAGATCACCTACATAAACTCAGGTTTATTCCTAATTTTTGCCTGTGCTTCAATAGTTTTTTACTAGAAGTCCAAACTCTTCGAGTCCACTGGCAGTGATGAATGGATCCCAAATGTGTTTCAGGAGCTCTGGAACGATTCACCAGGCGTCTGCGAACATGCAGGGTAAGACCCTACTGCAGCAGAGGAAACGAGAAACTTGGGAACAGCTCTCCCTGAGGAAGCTGTAGCACACCTTGCAGAGGAGCGATGAAAGATTTAAAGTTAAAAAAAAAAACAAAAACCCCAAACAACGTGTAACTAACATAGTGCAAAAATAACACGTTGCACTCCGAGAACTGCAATGGCAGATCAGCTAATTAGAAAGTAAAATTAATGACACCGTATTTTAATGGCTTAATAAGTGAGAAATTGTCGTCAGGCTGGGAAATGTCACGAAAAATTGGCAGGGAGTGCAGTTTGCTGGCTAACAGAAAGTCTTCCTGGCAAACATGAAGTTTGGGAGCTGCTTTGCATCAGCTGCTCATGGAGCCACCCCTGAGCTTTGCTTTAAGTCTCCACATCTGTTTGGGGACAGGAGGGCTTGGTGGAGCCGAGGAGCTGAAAAATGTGGGACTTGGAAGAAACACTGGGGGCACAATCCTTGCAGACCCGGGGTTTTTTGTGGAGGGTTATTACTGGAGCAGTTTCCCAATCTTCTTGGAAAGCGGCCTGGTGTTTAAACCGACGAAGGAAGCAGCCGTGAGGAGAAAGGCAGGCAAACAAGAAGGCATGGCCTCAAAGTAAACAGATAGCAGGCAGAAATAAAAGAAAACATTCAAATAACGTGTGCCTGTGAAGCGGGGTGCTTGTTTCTGCTGGACAGGTTGCAATTAAACTGTGGGAAGGTATGTAAATAATGCTCCATGCAAACATTCCCGTGGACACGGGCCTGGGAGCTGTTAATGATTCCAACCCAACCACCAGGATTTTGTCATCGCTGTCTGTGTTCCTCACTTTAATCTGTCCTTTGGTCTGGGAGCTGCCAGATTTCCATAACTGGGTCACCCAGTTCTTTCCCAACTTTGGTTCCTGCTGTGAAACGAAAAATTAGCGTTTTCTGTGACATACATTCAGGGCTTCTGCGAGGACCTTGAGTGGCCACTCTGGAAATCAGGCATCCTGGAATAGGTGGGAAAATAGGCAGGAAAATATTCATATTTGTGGATAAGATGAATTTTCACCGAGCAATCACATGATGGTTCGGATGAAAATTGTTGGTTGGTCAAGGAGATAAATGTTATTTTGATGCACAGGAGCGATGTTAAACTCTCTCTGTGCTCTGCGTAGTGAAAAACACCACTCCAGTGCCTAAGAATAAACTGTAATAAAATCTTATTATAATTACAACAATAATTATAGCCTTAATTTTAAAATCTTTTTATCTCCGAGAGGCATGAGTCACTGCGAGTGACTGGTTGATTAAAATTGAGAGGGTGATGGAAGGTGCCATTAGCAGTAGCTGCTCTTTAACCACTAGAGAGCGTTCAAGAACTGCTTTAAAGCTCCGTTTTCAGCTCATCCCTTGAGCTCCAGGATTTATCTGAGGGACACGGGACAGTCACGGCGGTTTGAAGGAGGAGCAGGGAGACATCTCAGTTCCGGCTCCTGCTGGTGAGGAAGAGTGTGGCGAAGGAAAGGAGGCAATCCTCGATTTTTTTGGCGTTTTCCCGTGATTATTCCCGCCGGGTGTCTCCATCCCCAGTGGCCAACAGCACATCAGAGACGGCCAAAAATAATCTTGGAAGTGTTAGAGAAGGTGAAGTTTTTGAAGGAGAAGGAGAAGGTCTGGATTGCATATTCCGAGGATGAGTAAGCAGTGCCATTTTATTCACTCGGTGCTGAAAAAATTTTTTAATCATTTGTGAAATGTATCATCCTATTGAGAGGTTTGGCTAAAACTGGAGCAGGATGCCCAGAGAAGCTGTGGCTGCCCCATCCCTGGAAGTGCCCGAGGTTGCTCCAGGGGCTTGGAGCAACTTGGGGTAGTGGGAGATGTCCCTGCACAGAGCAGGGGGCTGGAACAAGATGGTTTTTAAGATCCCTTCAACCCAAACCATTCCGAAATCCTAAGATTACTACTGGGACCTCCACAGGGAATTAAAAAATCCACGGAGCCCTTCAGTGCCGTGGCTGCTGCCGGGTGCTGGGCTTTGTCCTTCCTCTCTGGAGTGCAGGTTCCAGAGGGGTTTGTACCCTGCCACTCCGGGGAGGCAGGGCGAGGAGTGAGCACAGCAGGGTTGCTGCGAGCACAAAAATACAACATTTCTTGTTAATATTTGGAATCCAAAGCGAATTTTCCCTTCAGGAATTCTCTCTCCCGCACTGCTCTCCTGTCTGTTCCCCACTAGAAGGCAGAAGCGAGGTTTCGTGAGAACGTTTACCAGAAAAAATTAATTGCCCAGCAGGAAGATTTACGGCAAACTGACTGCTGCTGGTTTTCTATGGTTTCATCACCTTCTCTCTGCCTAGCACTTCCCATTTTCCAGGGTGCCAGGGCCTCCCCAATCCTGACCCTACCCCAGGGCTGTGTGCAGCACCCGTGGTACCCATCGGGAGCTCTGCGGTGGGCTCTGCCTCCTCCAGCCTCACAGGGCACGCATGGAAGGATGTATTATCCAGCTGAAACTTCAGGGGGAATTTTAAAAGGAGGATTGTAATTAATTGAGTTGGAGTTTGGCCAAGGCAGAGACTTTAATATGTCTTCTTTCCTGGCTCTTTTTTTTTTTCTCCCTTCTGCAGGCACAGGAGTTGTATAACACCCTTGTCTAGAGCTTCGACAAATTCCTGGCAGTCCTATTCCCGTCAGGAAGGTCCAGCCGTGGGGCTGGGGATCCATTCAGCCCTGTGTGGGTGCAGGAATGCCTTTGGTGCTGCCTCCTCCAGGTCCCTTAAAGATAAAATGGATGTATTTAGTCAGAGCCTAGGGAGGGTTAGTGCTCCCTCTCAGCACACTGGTGCTTTCATGTTTTAAGCTCTTGGCCGAGCAAATCTTTGTACGTTTTTTCCTCCTTTTCCTTAGCACCAGTTAAACTCCCCGGGCATATTTATACAAAAATCCCTGCTCTTTCCAAAGCAGAAACACTTTCTCTTTCTTCCCAACAGATTTGAAACGTCGGGATGACTGCGGCGGTTTTGCCGGGAGAACCAACGTTCCCTCATTCATCTGGAAATCCTGCAGTGCCGTTTGCATAATGTGAAGTTTAGATCTTCCACTGCCACTCGTTTACCACCCTAATGTCCATTGGAAGTGCACTGGAACATTCCCAGCTCTTTGTTTCGTACCAGGCTCGGATTGAGCCAGTTGCTTAATTTTCCCCGAATCCTGCAGCACCGCAGGAGTTCCCAACATTTGTCCTACCAAAGTGCCTGTCTGAACTGCTGGATCGTTTCTGCCGCCTTCCCTAATGGCTCCCTCCAAATAAAATGCCTTTATAGCGTCAAGGAAAATGACGAGCACTTTTAAACCCCATTCTTCCTTATTTCCCCCCCCCCCCATAAACTGCAAAAATCTGCATATCTGATAGATGCCACTTCATCCTGATCTGAAGCCACGCTGCTTTTCTCTCACCACTCCCTCTAAAACCGGCTCTGATCTGCTGACTGCGATTTTTGCAAAGCCTTTTTTTTTCCCCTCTGTACTGACAATAAACTTTCACCTCCATAATTATTTTGATCAGCGGAGTCACCTTTTGCCAGGATGGAGGCAAGGATTGCCTCCGGCCAGGCACCTGCGAGTCTCTCACTCCCACAGCTGTTTGCGGCGGTGTTATTTTTGTACGTGTTCCGCAGCCTTTCCCATTTTTAACTGCTTCGCTGCCCTGGTGTTCCTGTGATCCCGGCTAAATATGGATTCGGCGCTGCCTCGCAGTCTGACAAGTCCGTTCTTGCAAAGCGTCGTGGGATCTTTCGCACACAGAGATGTGCTGGGTCTGATCCTTCACGTTTAATGTGCAACCGCGGGGTCACGGGATCACGAAATCACAGAAGGGTTTGGGTTGGAAGGGACCTTAAAAATCATCTCATTCCACCCCCTGCCGTGGGCAGGGACACCTTCCACTATCCCAAGTTACTCCAAGTCCCATCCAGCCTGGCCTTGAACACCTCCAGGGATCCACGGCTTCTCTGGGCACCCTGTGCCAGGGCCTCGCCACCCTCACAGCCAAGAATTTCTGCCCAATATCCGATCTAAACTCACCCACTGGCATTGCGACGTGCCTTTTATGGCCAAAAAAACCCCATTAGCACTAACTTTTAATTGACAGATATATTAGATATTTAAAACCTGAGTTTAAAAGTCCTTCTATTTATTGTTCCTATAGGCAGGGTTGATGACAAAAGCAGATGCACTCCGTTACTCCTGTGACAGCAAATCATGCGGCTTCTTTGTGTTCCAGCTACGTTTTGGGCTTTAATTAAATACGGCATCTCCTTCCTTAGCTTTTCTCTCCACTGTGTCCCTTCACATCCTTTCATTTTTATTTTCCCCTCGTCTTCCCCCGCCCATATTTTCATTTTTAGAGTTCTCCCTGATTTATCATATCCGTGTGTGCCTCGGGTGAACTCTGAGCCCCTGCAGCTCCCACAGCACTGAGGTGGATGTGACCAGCGCTTGCTGAGCAAGGATTTGGGTTTCCCAGAGCTCAGGACATTTTGTACACTTCCCTTTTCCCCTGACAGTGCGAAATACATGTGACACATAATGTGATACGTGACGGGAGGGTGTTCGGGGGGCCCTTGCCCAGAAAAACGGAGATACCCTCCGAGGTGCCTTCAGGATGGTTTTAGAGAACAAAAAGGGAGCAGGAAATAAAAAAAGCAGCCCTGAAGTTGTTGTTTTTAGCCCTTTTGACAGGCCATTCCTCGGTTGGTGCCGTTGCTATCGCTCTGCAGGGTGCTTTACACGCCCCTGTGAAAGGGGTGTTTGTGCCTCTGGGGAGGCCGATAAGGGCGGCTCAGGGGCGGTGGGCTCGCCCCTGACCACACAGCCTTTCCTTTCCCTTTCCTCCTGCTCCGAGGGGCCGGCGCGGGTGGGAGGAGGGATAGCCGTGCCCTCATTATCATCTCTCTGCAGAGCAGCCCCGGCAGCATCTGCCCGGGCTCTGTTTGTCCCTCCCGTTCCCGGCCCCGCTGTCACCCGGCGTTATCAGCTCCTTCGGGGACACCGGGAGCGGCCGCCCGGGACACGGCGCTGCAGCCCGAGCGGGCAGCTCACACCTCCAGCCCTTCCGAGCAGGCGGAAAGGGACGGCCTCAGGTGGGGGCCAGCAGCATCGCTCATTCCTGGGCATTTATGTCGGCGCACCTTCAGGAGACCAGGTTCCCTTCCAGCGGTTTCCTTTCAGGGATGTGCCAGAAATATCTTTTCATCCTCCCACCATCCCTCTTCAAAAGCCTTTTTGCCCTCTAAGGAAGGAGCTCAAGGGAATACCGTACACAGAGCTGATTTCCTCCCAGCTTCCCACAGCTGGGATCCAGTGGGAACAACACCCAGACATCCTCTGGGATCCCCCCCACCCCCCCAGGTACCCACAGCCCTCGAGGGGGGCCAGCTTGGATGGCTGGTGGGCAAGCAGCCATCCCATATTCCCAGTGACATGGCCCAGTCTCTCTGTGCCAATCCACAACCTGTATTTTACCTTTCTTAAATATACTACCATGGAAATTCTCTTCAATACCAGTTTTGACTGGAGAAGCTGATGTTCTGCTTATGGGTGTGCTGCTGACCTGGAACCACCCGGGCATAAACATCCAAGAGATTTTACACAGTCCTGCTGAGTTCCACCCAAATTTTTTGCGTGTTTTTGAGGGTTTTTTAGGACTAGGTTTCCATCTGCAGAGGTTTTAGGCCAGCAGCTGGTTTTTTTGTGGCGTGGCTGGTATGATAGGTGAATACCTGAGAGCTGAAGCCTCTGCAGACTGCTGTGGCGGTGTATCATAAAATCATGGATGATTACAGATGTATGAAGAAACTCAGAGAAAGAGGGAGGAGCTGGAACGTGGTCCAGGTGACAAATCTCGCCCGAGTCCCTTCCCTGCTGTGTCACAGACCGTGGGGAGAGGATCTGTTTTACTGCATGCCTGTATCAGCCTGCACTGGAAAACCTTTTGTTTTATTCTCAGTTTTATCTCCCAGTAATCTTTCGAGTATTTCTACAATTGAGCAGATGTTTAATACCCAGGGACAAGCCTAGAATTGAAGGAAAGGTATTTCCCAAGTAATTTGGGGGAACCTGACAAGAATCCCTTAGTGCTGGCTGCAAACTCTGTTTTCCTCCTCTTTTGATAGATCTGGTTGTGTCACGGAGGGTCTCCATGGACCTGGTCTAACAAAGGCATGATGGATCTGACCCTTTGTAATCTTTGCCAATAAAGCTGGAAAAACCTCATTTTTTCCCCTCTATTGCTATCCTGCCAAACCTCATCTTGCTCCCAGGAAGGACTGGCTCTGTATCATGCTCGGTGCAGCAGTTACCCACCTGGGCTTGTATCTTTTACCCAAAAAATCCCAATAAGATACAAGTATTTTCTTTTTCCCTGTGTATTGCCAAGGTGGTTTTTTTTTTTTTTTGATTTATCGTTCCTCTGCTCTTTCTGAGGTAACGTTGTTATCTCGAAAGGAGATTTTCCCGATCAGTTGCCATAAGAAACAAAGCAAATCTGCCTTGGGTGATCGCAGACATGGAGCACGGTTGGATCCCTGTTGCTCAGGATTTATTGCGGGCCATGATGTATCTGTGGGACGCATGGATAGGAAATTCAGAGGGGAAAAAGGGCTCCTATCCCAATTAGGCTGGTGAAACGAAGCGGGGGAGAGCGGTGAGAGACACAGAAATAAGGATGTTATTTCTGATACTCTAATGAAGAAGGAGAATCTGTTCAAACAGCTCTCCCAAATTTTCACTGTTCACTTAAAATGTGCTTCCTGCTTGTTAGGAACAACCTCCCAGGCTTGCTGCTTCTGCTGTTGTTAATTACTGACTCAGAAAGCTGCGTGAAGGAGGTTGAGGGTTTAGGTTCTTTGGATAATACAGAAATGCAGCCAAGAAATGAGGGATGTGCCACACAGGTTTATGGCTAACGGAGGCACAGACTGCTTTGGGTTGGAAGGGACCTTAAAGCTCATCCCATTTCCACCCCTGCCATGGGCAGGGACACTTTTCCACTACCCCAGGGTGCTCCAAGCCCTGTCCAGCCTGGCCTTGGACACTCCCAGGGATGGGGCAGCCACGGCTTCTCTGGGAAAGCTGTGCCAGGGCCTCCCCACCCTCACAGGGAGCAATTCCTTCCTAGCTACAGACCAAAATCTCTCCTCTTTTAGTTTGATTTGTCTCTGATTTTTTATCTCCAGCACAGCAAGTGAGCCCAAAATGACTCAAGGATTCAAAATTAAGAGTCTTAGTGCAGTGCAAAATATTCTAATGTCTTTGTTTGGTTGAACTGCTCATTTTATAAAGAATATTTCCTAATCGATGTTTTTCCCATCAGATCACTTGCTCCGTTCGTTCCAGCGTCCTTCTTTGTGACCCCACCTCAGCTGGGAAGCGCAGTGCAAACACAGCTCTGGGATGGATCCTACACAAACACTTCCCAAGGACGAGGCAGGCAGAAGGTGCTGGGAAGGAAGCAGCATCATTTGGCCGTGCAAGTGGAAAACTTCCAGAGGCAGACAAGGCAGTCTTCCCAAGAACACCCTGGGAACCTCTGGCACAGCCAAGAGCTCAATTAACATCTCCCGAGTCCTTCAGAGATGATCCTTTCTCCCCAAATCAGTTTTGTTTTCTAACACAAAGCCAGTGGAAAGAACCCTTTGATTTCAGTGATTTGGGCATAGTCCCAAATGCTCCCAAAAATCCATTGCTGCTTTCCCAAGCCACCTTATCCACTGCAGAGAAGAATTTTAACCTCTGTTTCTGTCAAGCTCTGACTAGAAGTCAGGTAAAGGGTGGTGGCTCAGTAGGAGCTCTGCCCCCTCGCTGGCAGCTCTGTGAAAATGATTTATTTTTGTCTCTTCTTGTGATTAGTCCTGACTCACATGGGGCATGTTGGTACCATCTCTCCCTCTCTTTTTGCTCTGCAGTTTGAATTCGGGCACGGGGTGGGGTTTTGTTTTTTGGCTCAGCATGCATCTTGTATACAGAATACTTCAGGGAAAGTCTTATTTCTGACAGATTCTTGTGATGAGAAGGCCCAGCGTTCAATTTTTGTCATTCCCAGTAAGCAGAAAGCAGTGGAGGCAGATGCTAAAAGTTTCTAGCCCACACTTCCAAGAAAAGCAAAGCCACGTTCTCTTCCTCTGTTCTGTGCTTGCTCTAATCCTTGTGCGTTTGCAGAGGCTCCAAAGCCAAGCGTGTGGAAATGCCCATGCCAAGCCTGGTTATCAGATAATTCATTCTCAGGAGAAAAGCCCACACTGGTGAAGTCATCCTGGGTAACTGGGCATCCTGAATTATTCTTTTTTTGTCAAATCACTCGTGGAGTGATAGGTTCCAATTTTTTTTTGTATTGTCAGAACAAAAAAAAAGCAGCTTTCAAGTTTCACTCGGTAGCTTGTCCACATGTCAGCGGAGGTTCCTTTACATATTTGAAAATTCCCACGCCCAAATTAACTCATGCAAGGATGCTTTTCATTCATGGTTTCCAGAGAGGGACTCTGAGCAAGAGTATGGAGTGATGGGATAAGGGGGAATGGTTTAAAAACGAGGGTGGGTTTAGACTGGATATTGGGAAGAAATTCTTCCCTGTGAGGATGGGGAGGCCCTGGCACAGGGTGCTCGGGGACGGTGTGGGTGCCCCATCCCTGGCAGTGTCCAAGGCCGGGTTGGAAGGGGCTTGGAGCAAGCTGGGATAGTGGGAGGTGTCCCTGCCCTGGAACTGGATGATCTTTCGGGTCCCTTCCCAGCCAAACCCTCCAGGGACTGAGCGGGCGTTGGCCTCGGGGCCCTGGCGCTGACCGATGGCCAGGGCTGGGGAGGCCAGAGCAGGTCACAAGCGGCCTTTCCTCTCCACGAGCCGCTCTCCCGTCAGACCCAGGCAGAACAAAAGGGGCCATTTGCTGCCGAGCTGCTGCCCAGCTGTGGCTGTGTCTAATCAGAGTTAATTAGGGCGAGCGGAGTCTCTGCAGCTCCCCGTGCTCCCCGGGCTCCCCAGGACCCCCTGCTTCATCCCGCCGCCTCCGCTGCCAATTTTGGGAGCTGCCCATTATCGAGCACCAAAAGGTGGAGATTGCACAGGATCCCTGGCAAGCAGCACAAAGTATCCCAGCTTAATACTAAAGCAATGACTAATCAGGGCGTCCCAGGAGGAAGCTTTGCAGTAGCTCTTGCAAGGGTAATGAGGACAATTTCCATAGCTATGACACTTCCAGCCAAGCAAAATGCCACAAATCTTGTTTGTTCTTATTTATTCTCTCCCGGAGCAGCAGGTAACATAGAGCCAGAAGAAAAGGACTTTTCCTGGGGGAGGGATTGCACCAAACGTTTCGCAGGAGGAACAGCCGGGGCTGTTGTTTTATCGTGGCAGCACTAATAGCTAAATTCTATTAATTGCTGAATGCTGTTTTGTTTGGCAAATACAGGAAGCAGTTTACATGGCTACGCAAGTGCTCTGGTTCCCAGTCCTTCTGAAATGGTATTATTGTAACGGGATAATACTGATTAAGGACAGTTCCCTGAGGAAGGAGGGCCTTTTGATGACTGAGTCATTTCCTCTCCCTGCTCGACTCCAGGGCGATAGCGCTTCTCTGCCACAGGCACACACCCTTTGTAGCCAGGGACTTCTCCACAGAGGAGGTCCAAAGCACAGCCTCAGCCTTAGGTGGAAGGCCGTGAGTCCTAAAGGAAGCACTGGAGCACCAGAAATACGCCAGCAGTCCGAGCAGAAACTACTTTTCCTCCCAAAAATATTTCGCTTGCCAGTCCCTTTTCAAAACTATGGGGTAACATTGTCTTTGGCTACACCACTCTGCTGGAATAACCCCTGAAACTTTGATTTTTGTTCCCGCAGAGGTGTGGCAAATTAATTTGCTCAAAGGCAATAACACCTCTGCAAACCACGGCAGTGCAGCCTTCTCCTTCTGGACGTGGTCACCTGCCAGCAGTGACCACCAGGCCAAGACCAGTTAGTTAGGTCGACTAGCACAGGTCAGAAATCAGTAACACCAAAACTGTTCGCTCCTAAACGACAGAAAATTCAGAGTAAGGGCCTAGAGGGAAAAGATTCCATGTCCTCCCACAACTGATGGGCACCAACGCTTCCCAACCACGCAAGCACCAGGGGATCTGATCCTGGTGGAACGTGGTAGACAAGAACAGCCCTCAGCCTCTCCCTTCTCTTTGATTTTTGTCACGTATTGCCATGGGAGATGCTCGAATGAGCTCAAGTCTAACCACGGCTTAGCAAGAAAATGTTCCTGTTATCACTTCCGAGCTCAACCCGGGCTCTTCTCAACGTTTTCCCTTTTGAGGTACAGTAATTGCTCTCCGATTAGGCAGGAAACTGTACCAGGGTTATTGCTCTAAAGGAGCCAGTGTTATCAAAAAACAACACATCAGGGCCTGTCCTCACAGGAAGGGAATCATAAGTAATCAGCAGTGCTATAACGCAATTGGCTGCTGCTCCTTGCACGCCGAGCGCGCAAAGAAAGCAGCTTAGGAGTTTTTTTTTTTTTTTTTGGTAGCCAAAGTGTTTTAAAAGAGCCCTGGTTCCTCTTTGCCTCGCTGTTTGGCTTCTCCAAACCTGGCTGTGTTTCCTCAACAGGACATAAAAAGCTCTTGGTGTGTGCAAGGACGGGGCAGGGGGGGGCCCCCCTCCCCTCCCACGTTTTGCAGACTGGTGCCATCCCTTCCCCGGGTGCCTCCCCCAGTTTGGGAGCAACATTAGTCAGGGGGGAAGAACTGCCCTAGAGTAGAAAAACGATGGAGATCCTTGGGTGACACCCTTCCTGCTCTTTATTCCCGGTCAGGTTACCTCCCTTGGAAATTCTTGCTAAACACAGCTGTTCCCCAACACACGTGGACACACACAGGAGCAGCAGGGGGTGTAACGTTGGTCCTCTTCTACAGCTCCTTGCCATGATGGCCTTTTAACCCTGTCCAGAGTGGCAAGGTAAATTAATTTCATCCCTCAGGAGCTGCATCGATAGCATTCCATTGAGCAGGACCTCCATCCATCCATCCATCCATCCATCCATCCATGAACACACCCGCACAGCCCTCAGTCCACACAACGACAGCTGTGCACAGTACTTACATCTGGATAACACAGGAAATCCTTCTGGTTTTTAGAAGGAAACAGAAACACTGGATTTGGTTAATAATACAGAACCCAACTGGAAGAGATGGCCAGGGAGCAAAGGGAAGGCTGGTCAGAAAGGATTTCCCATATTGCTGGACCGCAGGTGAGGATTTCGGGGTCCCACCCTGGTCCGGTGGGTCAGGGGATGTGGGGTGGTGGTGAAGGAGAAGCTGTGAAATCTGAGAAATCTGTGAAAACAAATTCTCCTGGAGGAGCATTTTAACAGCTCTTCCTGCTCGGCTGAGTCTGCCCTCAGCACAGAGCTTCTGACAATCCCTGATGGACGAGGAAAGGAAGGAATAAAACAGAAAACAAAAAATTCTGTCCATAGACTGTTTTGGAATGCTCCGATATTTTGCTGTTTGGTGAGTTTAACCGTGGGTAACAAGAAGGAAAATACGTGAACCTTGAGCTGTCAGAGAAGAGGCTGGAAAATCAGTTGGTATCAGCAAGAAAGGTCCCAACGTTTTATGCTTATCATGTGTCCCCAGAAATAGAAATATTTGTCCTTTGGTCTCTGCTTTTCCTGTCTGTTTTTCCCCCTCTATTAAACATGGAAGTCCTCCCTGCTTAATTGAGCCCCTGGATGAGCTGGAGTCTGGACACACAGGGATGTGATCGCATCCCCCAGTCCCACATCCCCCCCACAACCTCCCGATCTCCCTGGCAGGAGCTCGGGCTGCTCAGAGCTCACAGATGAAAGTCTGAAGAGCCCAAGCAGGAACATCTGCTTTGCCAGGAGTCACGATTTCCCCATTTGGTCTGATCCAGGGGTCACGGTCCCCCAGACCTCGGCAGAAAGTTTTTACCTCAAGGGGTACTGCGAGTGCTGAGCTGCTTTTACATCTCAGCCGCTCTCCCCGAAACGACTTTTGTCAGTTTGGTTGTTTGTTTTAGTGGTGATGTTTTTAAACTAAAGCCCATGTGCCCAGAAGGCACATAAAATAAGAGGCTTTTAAAAGCCAGAGGATAAATAAAACACAACCTTGAATAAACAACAGGCTTTTGTCCTAATTTCCTCCCATTCCTTAATGGATGCTGATAAACTATCTGAATTTCTCAGTGTATTAATGCCACAGTGACAGCAACACCAAACCCACAACCTCACAATAGCAAGGACTTGACCAAATCGTTGCCTTTGAGACGAGCAATTGTTTCATTCCGAGTGGGCTGGAGGATATCGTGGCCTTACCAGGCTGCTCCTTTCTCCACCCCATCACAGACTGTTTCAGTGAGAGGCATTTAGCCAAGGAAATCCACTCAGGGCTAGCACGTTTCAAGGAAAAAAGTATCTTGTTTGATCAGGTAAGATGGTGCGCATCATGTTTCATTACTAATTTTATGCTCATTAATTAACCGGCAAATTAATTTGCTCAAAGGCAATAACACCTCTGCAAACCACGGCAGTGCAGCCTTCTCCTTCTGGACGTGGTCACCTGCCAGCAGTGACCACCAGGCCAAGACCAGTTAGTTAGGTCGACTAGCACAGGTCAGAAATCAGTAACACCAAAACTGTTCGCTCCTAAACGACAGAAAATTCAGAGTAAGGGCCTAGAGGGAAAAGATTCCATGTCCTCCCACAACTGATGGGCACCAACGCTTCCCAACCACGCAAGCACCAGGGGATCTGATCCTGGTGGAACATGGTAGACTCTTACAAAGTGAAACTGCTTAATTTCACCCTCATCATCCTGTGCTGGTGTGCCTGCAAAAGTGCCACGACGGCTCCCGTAGTGCCTGGTGTCCTCCACAGTGACTCCCACCAGGAAGACCTTGCCTTTGTTGTTCCTGGTCATGTGGTTAATCCCTCCTTTCACCCAGGTTTGTGCATTTATGGACTTTTCCCTGCGAGGATGGTGAGGCCCTGGCACAGGAAGAGGGAGGTGGTGGATGCCCCATCCCTCGAAACACTCAAGGCCAGTTTGGACTGGACTCTGAACAGCCTGGTCTAGTTGAAGACATCCCTGCTCATTTCAGGGGGCTGGACCAGATGAGCTTTAAGGTCCTTTCCAACCCAAACAACCCAGGTTTACAGATCCAGGAGCTGGGTTGAAGCACAAGAACTTCTGCAGTGTGCATAACAAGGAGCCTTTTTATCCCCTCAGCCCAGCGGGGATCGGAGCCTGAGCCCAGGATTTCTGCTCCCAGCAGCTCCCATCCAGGTCTCCACTCACAAAGTGCTCTTGACTTTGCACCAAGGGCAAGCCAAAACAGCCTGAACAGCCCCCCAGAGCTTTGTTTGGAGATCGTTCCCAGGGCACGCCACGCCCAATCCATTTTTCCTCCTGAAGGTCTCGGAACAAAGCTGGCGATGCTCGGTGGCACCAACACACACGCACCGACCGCGGCCAGGAATGGGCAGCAAGCAAAAACAAAAGTTACCAGCAAAACAAATTCACAGAAAAACACAGCTTTGGGCATGTCTAGACACAGACAGCACTAATTCGGTGAGTGCGTGCGCTTCGTCTTTATCGCTTGGCGAGAGAAATTGTTCCTCCTCTGTATCCACCCATTCCCTTTTGGTTTTTATTTCAGGCCACGTATAATTTTTACTGAAGGGCGGTGATAATTTTCACAACCAGATTTAATTTCGCTCCAGAAGCGAGCAAGACGTTAAAAGGGGCCGATTCATAAAATTGCACGAAAATGTTTCACATAAAATGACCTCACCTCCAGGAATGAAAGCTGAGAATTCAAATGGAAAGCACAACGTTTTGTTACAAGGGGAGCAGATGGGCATCATCCTAAAGAGCAGGAATATCTGTCCATCCGCTGTTTTTTTTTCCTAAAGGATTATTTTCTCATGTAGCAAGAAGAGAAGCCAGACCTTACATCATCAGAAACAATCTCTGGGCATCCACGTGAGAATCAAGCAGGGCATGGATTCAAGTATTAAAAAGAATAGTGGGGGG
The DNA here is from genome assembly GCA_013399875.1 of Gymnorhina tibicen. Lineage (NCBI taxonomy): Eukaryota > Metazoa > Chordata > Aves > Passeriformes > Artamidae > Gymnorhina > Gymnorhina tibicen. The sequence goes on from VXAZ01000161.1 coordinate 94,618, forward strand.
TTCTTCAAGTCTCATTTTAGAGAGGAAAAAAAGGGCTGAAAAGAGAGATTTTTAATTTATAATTAATAGGCATTCCGATCTCCAAGGCAAATTAAAGTTCTCCTATGCTCAGGATTATCCCAAACCCGAAAGAAATGGAAGCTGAGCTTTCCCCTTCCAGTCACGAGCCTTTTCTCTTTGATCCCTGAAAGCATCCTGGACATCACAGCGTGCCCTCAGTCCATCCTTGGGAGCTGACAGCCTGGCACAGGAGCAGGGCTGGGAGCACCAGGCCTGGCTGTGTTATGATGAGTTCTCTGGTTTAATGATTTGGAGAAAAATATTGTTCGTGAGCTACATAAACAATTTTAATTGGCTCGGGCGCCCAAAATGTGCTTTTTTTGTTTGGCTGCCAAGGTTGCTTTCTCGCTTGCTAATTATGTTTTGCTTTAGCTTTCAGCAAAAACAGGAAATAAAGCATCCATTACTCGAATGACAACTTTTCAACAAGCCAACATTTCAACATCCATTGTGTAATTTCCGACCCGGAGCCAGCTAGGAGCTAAGTGCCTTTAGAGCCATATATCCCCTCCTGCGAGGGCCTTTTGGGCCCCTCGTGCTCCTGAGTAATGTTTGTGTGTCTGAAACAGGCCAGACGTGTTTGCTGCTGCTCCCCACTGCCCAAAGAATTCCCTTTCCTACCACCAGATTTCAAGGATCCTGAAGAAGACCATCTTTTTTTCCAAGGTCATGGAGTGGTAGGAGAAGGGGGAATGGTTTTAAAGGGAGAGAGGGTGAGTTTAGATATGAGAAATTGTTCACTGTGAGGGTGGGGAGGCCCTGGCACAGGATGCCCAGAGAAGCTGTGCCTGCCCCAACCCTGGGAGTGTCCAAGGCCAGGCTGGACAGGGATTGGAGCACCCTGGGATAGTGGAAGGTGTCCCATGGCAGGGAGGTTGGAATGAGATGGTTTTTAGGGTCTCTTCCAAGCTCAGCCATTCCGTTATTCTGTGATTCCATGCGCCGGACCAAAGGCTGCCTGCACGTCTGGAAATCAAACTGCAGAGATTTTAGGAAAAGACTGAACGATGGCTTCTCCTCCCTCAGGTGAAAACAGGGCAGTCCCAAGACACAGCAGCACAGAGGAGGGCTGGACTGCTGAGTGTGTGTGTTTTCCTTTTAGATCTCCATTTCTTTAGTGCTGATACTGGTTCTAAGCTCTGATTTGTCGGGGTTATTTAACAGGTCTCAGGAGTTAGGCTTTCTTTCCCCTCCTGAGATGCTCCTGTCTTCTATGGGTTCAAAACACACTTTCAAAAGCACCCAGAATGGATGCTCTGTGCCATTTCCCAGCTCAGCTGTGGAGGAAAAGCTCTTCTTCCTTGTGTTCAGCCAACTGAGCTGTTCTTGGCAAAGCAAGCAATAGGTACCTACCACACGGTGGGGGTGAGTGAGGGTGCCCTTTAAATTACCTATAAAACCCTTTGATTCAAACTGCTGATGTTGCCATAGGCAATTTGCTAAGCTTATTGATCATCTTCTGTTTAAATTAAAGTTTGATGTCCTGGAACAGGCTATTCAGCACGGAGAGCTAATGGGATGGGATGAGATACAGGGAGCGAGAGAAACGTGCGCATGGGGGAAATGGATTGTGGTCAAAAAGGGAAAAAAAAGAGGGTTAGATGCTGAATAGGTTCCATGGGTCAGTTGGCAATAAATATTGTGGTTGTAAAAGGGTCCAGTGTGGATGTTGGAGGTGGAGGATTGTCTGTGTAATTAAAGGGAAATGGGCAGCTTGGTAGAAAACTGAACATTTCAGGGAAAAGAAGTGAAAAAATGAGTGTTACGATTTATTAAAAATGCGTGTTTAGTTGATGCCTTAACTTTTAACTTTTATATTTTCAAATCCTGTACTGCCCAATGTGTAACTCTGCAGTTTCTTGTAGCCTGTTAACTTCTGCTCTCTCGTGCTGGTTAGATGTAACAAAGCCTCTCCAAGCCTGCTCTCCAAGGACACCCAGACTGTCCTAGGCCCAAAATGTGTAAATCAACATCTTTAGAAGGGGTGTAAGCTTGGGGAAATTACATCATTAACTGAAGCTTTAACTGGAGAATTAACCCTGATATGCAAAGGAGCCAAACTTATAAAAGTGTGAAGAACTCGTGACTCGGGGTCCATCTTGGCTGTCACCTTTGGCCTGCCCAGGGTGTTCCTTTGAAGGCCCTTCCAATAAATCCCTGCCTTTATTCCCTTTCTCCTGTCTAGTCTCTGTTTTTCAGGTGGCCACCTCAGGCATCATAGTGATATGTGCCAGAAATTCCAGGTTTTTGGTAAGCTGGGTGAGATTTGAGGCAGCACAGGCAAGAGGTGATTGAGGTAAACACTGGCCAAGGCGAGTCAGAGAGGTTGTCCCTGGCAGGTGGGTGTCTGTCTCTCCATCCGTCAGTCAATCACACAATCATTCATACTCAAGCAAAATACAGCCTTGGAATGAAGGAAAATCAGGTTTTCATAAAGAATGAAAGATTCCTTGCTGGAGCCAAACCCAGCAAGACTGAGGCTTTTTTCTTTCCCCATGGAAAATCAAGGTTGATTTCCTGGGTTTAGACTAGTTTTCAAGCTTTTCGGCATTTTCATTCCACGCCACCACATTTGTCCTAAAGTTAATGGAATGTAAGGCACTTGCTGAAGGAATATCAAGATAAATTCCATGGCTGAGTTACCAAAGGTACAACTGAGAGAACAACTAAACTTTTCCAGCCTAGGCACTGAGTTTTGCCCACACTGCCTAGGAAGTAATTTGATAACCCCCCCAACTTATTAAAGCTGAAATAGTATTGGTAAATGGTGGTCCTGTGAGATGTTCACCAGCAACCTGAGCGACCTGGTCCATGGAAGGTGTCCCTGCCCACGGCAGAGGGTTGGGATGAGATGGACTTGAAGGTCCCTTTCCAACCCAAACCATTCCAGGACTCTGTGAACATCTCAAGATAAGCTGACTGCTGCTGCTGGTTTTGGTAGGAAACCGGCAGACGTTCTCCTTTATCTCCAATATTGCTGTAAATCTGTAAGCCCGTGAATCCTGTAAAAAGGAGAGGCTTGCAAGATATTCCTTCTGAGCCATCTAAGCACCCAGAATTTTTGTCTCTGAGCCCACCCACTTGTTATCCACAGCTTCTCTGGGCAACCTGTGCCAGGGCCTCGCCACCCTCACGGGCTAGAATTTCTGCCCAATATCCCACCTAACCTTGCCCTCTGTCAGTGTGAAGCCATTTCTCCTTGTCCTGTCCCCCCAGGCCCTTGTCCCAAATCCCTCTCCAGCTCTCTTGGAGCCCCTTTAGGTGCTGGAAGGGGCTCTAAGGTCTCCCCAGAGCCTCCTCTTCTCCCGGCTGAGCCACGGAGCCTGCGGAGCTGCCGTGTGTCGGGGGGACCCAGCGGGCCGTGGTGGCCGGGAGGAGCTATCGCAGGAAGCCATCTGTGCGCAGGCAGCTCTGCAGGAAACCCAGCCAGCCCAGCACCCAGCTTTTATTATTATTTCCCTCCCCTGGCAGTTTTTCTCCTTGACACTTTCCCCAAACGACACCGGGGAGGAAGTGAGTTGTCAATCGAGCATCATCGCTTGTTCCCGGCCCTGGAATGCAAAGTGCTTTAGTTAAGAGCCCGTGCCCATTTATTGGGCATTTGTTTCCTGCAGGCACAGCTAACAGGAAATCTACTGGAAATAGAAGCAGTTAGAGAGCTATGGTGTGTGCTTTTAGACTCATAAAAATCACAGAATCAGCTAGGTTGGAAAAGAGCCTTTAGGATCATCAAGTCCAACCACCCAAGTTTTCCTGAGAAGGGTGATTTTGGTCCGGCCAGAAATTCATGCTTATTGTTTTGGTGTGCTCTCAAAAGCACAGAAAGTTGAGAAACAGGGGGAAAAAAAATCGATTAGTGGACAAAACCTGATAAAATCTTTCAACAGGTCAGAGAAAAGCAGTAGTGCAGAATGCACCCGTAGGCTCTCAGTGGACACTCCCCTCCGGAAGCAAAGCCAATCCCACCTTTCAAATTGAAGTTGTGTGTTTTCCACGGCTAAACAATGACTGAAATGGCCATTCATTCTAAAAGAGCCACAGGGTGGTGGGAAGAAAACACAGAAAATGTTGCTGAGATTGCAAACCATCCTACTGTTCATATTGTCAGTGCAATATTAGGGCACTAATCCCACCTGGAAAATACTTTTCCTCTGCCCAGGTCACTGGTTATGCAATTATTACATCTCCTGCTATGTAAAACAACAAAAATATCTTTAGAATATTCTCTGAACAATTGATAAAAATCTTCAATTGAAACTGCAAATCTATAAAACAAATCTAAAATCTAAAAAAAACCCTAAACAAAGTTTATCAATTCAGTATAGATAATGTTATTCTAAGAGTCTGATGATTCTACTTGTGCTATCTTTAAAAAAAAGATCATAATTCAGCCTTTCCCCAAACATAAGCTTAGAGTAAGCTTAAAGCATGTAATTTCTGCCCTACTCTGCTGTGGGGAACACCAGTGGATTTTGTTTCACCCGAGGAAGGCAGCAAGAAACTCCTTGAGAAGATGCTCCGGAACAGGCTGCCAGGGCACGGCTGGAGTCCCTGTCCCTGGAGGGATTTAAAAGCAGTGTGGATGTGGCACTTGGGGGACACGGTTTAGTGGTGGCCTTGGCAGTGCTGGGGGAAAAGTCTTAGAGGGTTTTCCTAACCTAAATTATTCCAAGATCTAAGCTGTGGCTGCACAGGATTTTGCTGGGGCGGTGTAAGCGCCCAGGCAAATATTCCCCACGTAAGTCTGTCCCAAGTTTCCTACTCAGCAGGTAGTAAAGGAAAGAGGAAATCAGACCTCAGGAAGGCAGAGGAGACATCTCAGAGCCTGGAGGAGAAGCTCCCAAAGCAGAAATCCCTCCAGCCAACAGGGATGTTGGGGACTGTCCTGCCCTGCAGCAGCCCCGCAGCTGCAGCATAACCCAGCTGCAGGGCCGGGATCAGGAAGGGGGGGCAGAAATTGTGCAAGAAGCTCAATCGGCGCTGAAATGAGGAAGGAAATAATGTGTTAAATGATTTAATTCTCTGAGCTCACTTTGTTCCTCACAGATAGACCCAGAATCGGGGCTGATTACAGTGCCTTGTTTTGATTAACGGAGGGAGATCTGAGACGGAGACATTTCTATCAGTTTCAAAGAGTTCCCACATCTTGCATTTCATTTTCACAGTGGGGTCAGGAATTCAAAGAACATTTATCTTTCATTCTTTATAGCAAAAAAATTATTTTCAACGATGCCGGTTTAATGCTAGTCAACTCCACTGACCTTATTATACTTCAGTGGAATTACTTCAGATTTACACCAGTGGGAGTAGGTGGACTTTATCCGATGCTAAATGAATTTATGGGCTTTGAGTGCTCTGTATGTGCTTGTTCCACTTCTTGGGGAGTTTGATGGGATTTAAGGGTGATCAATTGTTTTAGTTGTGTTTCAGCCCTCCATATTCCATCGGTCAGGTAATGCAGCCAGAATTTGGAAGTTAATGGGCCAAGTGCAGCCTCAGATGCAGCATGGGATTCTGTTGAGACCAGGTCCCCCACCAAGCCATCATTCCTGTTGCCAGCACCTGACAAATCCGAGCTCCTCTGTGCTGCTGCGGGAGATTAAAGCAACATTTCTTTTGTACTACCCAGTAATCTTTATGTTGGGTGGTAAAGTTAATGTACGGGATTGTCACTCAACCCATTTCACACCAAAGAGCCCAGAGCCGCTCTGAGCCAGCAGTCTGGCGGTGAGAGCATCACCCACCCGTTCCTCGGTCTCAGAGGATGTGTGGAGCCGCTAAATGAATCATTAAAAAGAATTGAGAATTCCTGAACTGTTGTAACTACTGAGAACACCTCCACCCCCGCAAGTCTCCGGCTCTCGGGAACGGCACCTCTCTCTCGGCTCGGTGGGAGAAATGTGTCTTAAACAACTCAGTTCTTTAGCGCGTGTTCCTCTTCACAAGGAAGGGAGACAGGCTTACAGAGCCCATTAGCTGTTCCAGAGGCACATCCATTGGGAAGGGGAATTAGTTTCTGGCTAGCACACAGCCGCTGGGTAACACAAAGGACAGACTCCTTTAATCTTCGGCAGCAGCATAGCGGTGTCCAGGCTTGTCAGAAGCTGCAGGAGGAGTGATGGCCGTGCTGCTGACAGCCTTCTAATTGGGTAGTAGAAAGCAGCTCTAAAGGATGTGTTTGTGCCAACAAGTGTGGCTTGACATCAAGAGAGATCTGCCGAGGAGCCGAGGGGGGAGCGCGGCAGCGCTGGATGCGCTCCGAGCCCGGCGGGGCTGGGGTCCCTCCGCCGGCAGAGCTGAGCTCGGCTGTAGCGCTGGAGAGCTGCGGCGGGGAGCACATTGCTCCAGGGCGATCAGGAGCGGCTGGCCTGGCTGCTCGGCCAAAACCAGGCGTCTGTGTCCTTGAGCTCCAGAGAATCACGGAGTGCTTTGGGTTGGGAGGGACATTAAGGCCATCTCGTTCTGCCCCCCTGACACACCGCAGAAGACGGGAGGTGCGAGAGCCACAAGCACTGGAAACCATTTGCCCACTGTGGGTTTGCCCACTGGTCCCGATTCTCTCGCTCCGTACCCCACAGCCACCAGTGCTCCCAGTGCTGCCCCGCTGCGCTGCTGGGATCCGGCAGCCAGGACCTCCTGTGTCAGCCCCTGCTCCTCCAAACCCGCTGCAAAGCGGCACCGGAGCTGGCAGAAACTTCACGCTGAAAAACACAGGCGGCTGTGAAACACTGCCTGCACTTAAATATTAATAGGGGATGCTGAATAATTCCACCTTGAGACTTGGACGGAAGGCTGGCTGATAGGGAGTGTGTGATAGGAGCTGCTGCACCTACCTGTCACCGTGCTGAGGTGACTCTACAGCTCAGCCAAAGGGGAATTGAAACCACAAATTAATCTGAGAGCACTCAGCCCCTGTGGTTCTGGAATTAAATGCCTGCTCTAAATATAAATAAAGGCTGACGGACTCGCTGCCTAAAATATCTGGGAGAGAGCTGTGGCACAGGCAGGGTGAGAGGCACCTGGCCTCAGGTGCAGGCTCTGGCTGGGGCAGAAAATGCAGGGAAGCATGTCCAGGCTTCCCCAGGCTTTGCTGTTGTTCCTGATGACCAGGAAGAGAAGCTGAAACTTCTGGGTGGTGACATCAGTCAAAAGGTCCCCAAAGGGGCTAAGAAACCAGAAAGGAGATCTCCGGGGAAGGGTGCACTCCAAAGTGGATATTTTCCTTCTTCTGGGCTTATTCCCACCTGAGAGTGGCCCAGTGGCACCGGGCCCATACGTGAGAGAAGAAAACTCCGCAGTCGGTGGGTGGTGGTAAGCAGATGGGATGGGACAGCACGGGATGCTCTGCCAGCAAACCGCTCAGCGTCCCAGCTCTCCTCCTGTGGCACACATCCTGCCAGAGCGGGGACATGACACTGCTGGCAGCTGTGGAGGTGCTCCAGAGGCGGGCCAGGGGCTCCAGGGTGACTGGTGCAGAGGGAAAGGGCGTAAGGATTGCAGAAGGAGGACTTCACAGAGACTGTCTTACTTTAACAATGTGTCGGGATTGATGAATACTCCATCCAACAGGATTTTGATAGGGTCACTGCAAAGAGATGCAGTAACAGCGTGGAGAGACCCCGGTTGTGCTGGAATCAGTGGTCTTCCCTCCCTGAAATGACACTTCTCCACAGCCTTGCGTGTGTGGGGAGGGAGCCAGACAGCTCATACCCACGGCATCCAGAGGCAGCTAATAATCCCCTCAGTGGTGGAGTGCAGCATGTTCCACTAACATCTGCAGTAACTGGAAATTTACCCATCCAATTTTCTCCTCTCCCCCAGCCACAAAGGGAGACCACTCCAATTATTTTTCAGACAGAATTAAGGCTGATGTTTACCATTATCTCCCTGGTAACCCTCTCCTCATGACTACATTATGCAACATAATTGTAAAGCCGCCTCAGCTCACTGGGGTTGTTATTAAATGCACTCTGCTGCTTTTTTTTTTTTCCCAAGGTCAAGGTTACTAATTAGGTGGCTGGTATGCTTGGGACAGAGCCTTGTTAGGTACGAAAAAAACTAGAAGGAATTTAAAGGATGCATCAGGCATTCCCAAGTGATGAAATTTCGTCAGCAGAAGGCAGGCCAGTGAAGGAAGGTGAATTAGGGGATGTGAAGTGGTCCAGCACCCAGGTCTGTGGATGAAAGTTGGACAAGGCTCACGGCGTGAAACTGGGGATGAATTTCCACGGGGAACATGGGAAAGCGAGCGCTGACACTGCGAGCTGAGCTCGAGCTTCTGGAGCGCAGAGGTGAACGTGGCTCCTCTGCGCTGCAGCTTTAATTGGAGCTGGTGGAACAATAGTGAATCGAGCTGTTTGTTTCCCTTCTGGCTGGTTTTTCTCCAAAGGTCCACAGTGCCTGCGCATGAAGTGTCAGCACCTTATTGTGCCTGGCAGGGGGGCTGGAACGAGATGGTCCTTCAAGGTCCCTTCCCAGCCAAACCACTCCGTGATTCTGTGCTTCTACAGCCCCCAGGCCGTGTATTCCTGGGGATTTGCCTGGGCAGTGGGATGGGGCAGCCACTCAGCAGGAGTTCTCACTGCTTCCCTGGTCCATGTGAACTAGGTGACACCAGACTTCCTCGTTAGATCCACCTCCTAGTACACTTAATTAGGGAATATTGCTTCATTGCATGTTGAACCCTAGAAGGAATTAGGAGCAGAAATAACAATGTTCCATGGGAGAATGAGAGGACTGATGAGTTCCTGGAATGATGTCAGATTTCCTGGTAATTTTGCTGGTTGGTTTTGCCAAGGTTGTTGAGTCTACCCAGTGACTCTCCCAGGTGATAACTTGAAGGAGTGTGTTGACCAGAGCCTGTAACCTGGAAAAGCTGCTTTTGTTGGGAAACAGCTTGGAAAGGAGCAAAAGATGAAGACCTGCAAGTCTGCAAGTGTCTTTGTGTTCACAAATGCGTAATTATATGTACATACTACATAGAAATGTGTAAAAAATATATAAAGACATAAATATATAAATATATAGCCATACCTGTGTCTGTATACATACATAGGGGAGCCTGAGCTACAGTCTCTGGCTGTCTATGATTCCCTGTGAAATTTTCCCTGAGGGAATTGCTTTCCCAAGCCACCGTTTATTTTCTAAACTGGAAGTATTTGTGGGTCCAGCTCAAAGCCCATTTCAGTTCAGATGTGTCTCTCCCTTGACGCGAATGGGTTGGGAGGAGATGTTTAATGCCAAAGTCAAAACTCTCCCCAGTGCCCTGCTGGGGTCATTCCCATGCATCAGCATAGGCGAGAGTATTTACCATGGAAAAAGGAGGAATTGCTTGAAAGGACTACACTGTAGAGCGGTAGCCTTATGAAAACCATGACAGAGTAATTGGATCTGGCTTGCGTGCAAGGCAGCAAGAGAAATCAATAAAAGAAGAGGGAGGAAATGGGGAGGGGGAACCTTTCACGTTTTTGCAGTGAAATATCCCTTCATCTGACTGCCTGTAACTTACTTTTCATCATCCCTGATGTGATCTGCAGTTGAAGATTTCTCTGGGCTATAACCACAGTTGCTGGGCTGGGTGGTGGGGTTTTTTTTTTCTCATCTTTGTTGCTTGTGGGAGAAAATAAGGCAAAACAAACCAAAACTTTGTAACTCCTCAGACATCTTTAGGCACCAGGATCCTTATCTAACATCTGGACCTCACAGTCCCAGGGCAAACCTCACCCCGAGTGTGGTTTTTATTGTTCTGGCTTGTTTTCTTCCAGTTCAAAGGAAGGGTTAAGCCCCCAAAAGAGAAGTGTGTCCTTCGTCAGGAGTCTGTAAGTTCTCTGAGTCACACTTCGCCAAAAGCCTCCAAAGTGTGTTCGAGTCAGTGCCTGTGGTCATCACTCAGTGACAACTCCTTATCCTCTCTATCCACCTCTATCCCCAGGGAGGTTAGAAAATCTGCTGATTAAGAGAATGATGAGGAGGGTTTGATATGAAAAAAAAAACCAAAACAACCCAACAAAATCAAAACAGCATTTGTGGAGAGCTCATAGACCAGACCAGAACTCACTGGCTGAAACAAAATTTCCAGGTTCATGACAAGGGAAGAAATACAATTTTTTTTTCTTTTTTTTGTCTTTGAATTATGTGGTGCCCTTCGTGCCGTTAGTATGACACTGTGATATGAGTAACTATGGATAGAGCATTGATTCTCCAGTGGCACAGTCCCATCTCCTTGGCAGCAGCCAGTTTTTATAGAATCATGGAATCGCAGAACCATTTGGCTTGGGAGGGACCTTAGAGATCCTCCAGTTCCAACCCCCAAATTCCTCCTCAAATATTCTGTGTTCATTAAGAGAGACCAAGGTTCTTGTTCTGTGGTGTCAAATTTGTGTTCAAAAAACCCAAATCAACCCAAAATTTCCATTTCTTCAGAGCCTCATCCCAAAGGCTGGCAGGTCAAGGCTTCAATCCAGCATGAGGTGGGAAGCAGGAGGGTTCTCGCAAAGAGGTGGATTGGAGTGGAGCAGTGATTCTATCACCAAATGGTGGCTCAGCAGCAGAAGACAGCCCACATTCCAGAAATCCTGATTCCTTTGTGCCACCTTCCATGCTAATTGTTCACCTTTAGTCACGGCGCTGACTTTTCTCTCCCACAGAAAGCATTAACAGAAAATCTAGGCCACCGTCGCCAAGATTTAATTCTTGCATCTATGCAGAGACTTCAATCTTCATAAACTGCATTTTTAGGCAACCAGCATTACTGGCTATTGAGGGCAGCAAAGTTAATCTTACTGAACACAGACTTCTCTAAATGAGGGTGACCTGAAATAGCTCAATAGTATCCATAAGCTATAGGAGGGATAAAGCTGGGATATACCAAAGGAATAAAGGTAGGAACAACCTGAGGCCGAGTGGTGATGATGATGCCGTGGCCTTCCAAAACCAAGCTGAAAATACTCCCTGAGTGCAAGAGAGGATGTTTCTTTGGAAACAGGCACACTGAGATATTTCTTTAGATTACACCACTCGTAGAAATGATGCAGCTTTACATTAAATTCTTATTAAGAAACATCTAGAAAAGTCCAGCTGACTTATTTGTGGCACATTATTCCAAGCCCTGAATGCTGAAAGTCGTCTCTAACAGCAGATTTGACCTCAACCATGCTCCAATAATTAGTCTATAGCGTGATCTTTATTAGTAAAAGTTAATTGAAACCAAAACTCATCCCTCAGGATTTTCAATCAATGAATGCACACACACACACACAAAAAAGCCACACTAAAGAGCACTGGAAAATCCAGCTTCACAGAGAAAGAAACAATGGAAAGAAAAGCCCTCACTAAAAATAGTGCTGGTCTTTTTGTGCCTGGGCAGGAAATGTCGGCACCACCAATTCCAGCGCTGAATAACGCTTTGTCTTTGGGAACGTTATTCAGCGGGAGGCAAAAGTAAATCAACAGCCAGTTCTGCTTAGGAAAGTAAACATTTGCAGATGGGAAAACTGAGGCAAAGAGGTATTAAGGGACTTGCTCAAGGTGAAGAAAAAGAAGTCCTTCTTGATTACTGGTCATCTGTTCTGGTGGGACAGGAAGTCCTCACCTGGAAAGACCAAATTTCACTGTCCAGAGCAAGAGCTTATTGTATGTAAACCCAATAAATGAAAATGGAATTGTCCCAAAAAGGTGTATGGCTTTGTGCCTCAGAGGTATTTGAAGATGAAGCTCTTGGTCAGCATTCTGAGGACCTTCTTGCTGAGCTTTTCACTGCAAATCCAGCTTTTTTTTCCACTTTTCTTTGCTCATGACTTTGCCTGGCATCTCTCCTTCCCAGGACCGAGAGAAAACAAGAAATAATCTCACAGTTTTAATTACAATTACTTTAGATGAGGAGACAGATGGTGCTTGCAGGCCCATGGAGTGATCCCAGCACTATCACGAGTTCTGTGCTTAAAGATCTGACTTCATCTAGGAAAGTTTGTTCTGGATCTGGCTGAAAAAATGAAACACATACAAATTGTCCTCTCCAGCTTCCACGCTGCACATTGCTCCGCTGATTTGATGCAGAAAAGCTTCCTGCAGGTGAAGGGATTGATCTGGCAAAGCAGAGAATGTTCCTGGTCTGTCCCTCAGTGCACGAGCTCAGCTATGAATATGAGAAGTACCTCATTATCTGCCAGACCTGAGGTGGCCTGAGCAAAGCAAGGAATTGCAAAACCTTGGAAATGGTTTTTCCCAATAACCTCTGACCGCTGTGTATTGTAAGTCCTCATTTTGATGTTGTTTTTCTAAGGAATTAAGTAATTCCTTATGTGCCAATGTTGATGCTTTTGTGCCTCACCAAAACTTTTGAACTCTTTTAGATACACAAAGGGACAGAGGTCTTAAATATATTAATTTCCTGTGAATTTTGGGAAAATAAATAGAAGGGGGGCAGCAGGCCAGTGCATCTGCAGCGTGTGCACAACGTCTGAGACCAGAACATTTACTGGCATTATGGAACTGCTCACATCATTCCATCAGGAGTTTATCAGAATATGAGTGCCCCAACCATCAGGGAAATTTTGCCTTTCGTATTTTAAGAGTTTATATTCCTTTAAACCTCGAGAAACTGGAGAAACCAAGCTCATAGGAATGTCTTGGGTTTTTTTAAACATGTTTGATGTCCTTCTGCATGTTTTTGAGGCACCTTTAATCCAACTTCTGGTCCTTTTTTTAACCAAGTGAAGTTCCTGGCAGATTTTTTTTGTGTGGAGTCTTGCAATAGTTTAGTTATTCAGTTTTCTGGCAAGATTTACATTTATTTTACTTTGCTGATCACAGGGTAAACACACCAGAAATTAAATAGTCATCATATAATTCAGTCCTGTCTGCAAAAACCTAACAAAAGAGCCTTTTCCTTCAACAGAAATGAGAGTGACTGTCCTGCTGTAATAGCTTAAAATACATTGGAGATAATGTGTTTAAAGAATAAGAAAGATGTGTTCTAATGACCAGTGATAGCTCTAAAGTATTTCAAGAGCTTGGTTCAAAGCCCCTTGAAAGGAGTAACAGTCCTTCTGCTGACACTACTAATCTTTGGATCGGGCTCATTATTGTATTGCAGATATTATATCCCCAGCTGCCAAAAAGCTGGGAAAAAAAAGAGAATGTAGTCATAAAAATAGACATCAAATACATGTCTCTGCTGGGAATTAATATAGAAGCAAGATATTGCTACTACTGCTCTCCGGGGCTTTATTACAGATATTTCTTTACTGTTTTTAAAGGAATTAACAGGGCAAGCAGTTCATCTCCTCCAGAACCCTGCCTCCAGCAAGGGCCAGTGTCTAACGCCACAGAGACTGGCAAAGGCTCGGGTTGCTGCAATAGTTTTCACTCCGGCGCTGTAAATCAGTCCTTTCCGGGATGTGCTGTGCTGATGGAGAGGAGGAAGGGTGGGAAGGAAAACAGACATATTCAGGCAAGACTTTCCCCGTCTTTAGCCTCTCTTGGATTGATTACAGATCGATACTTGGTGCTCGCCGGCTTTTATAGCTCATTAACATCACACGGTGCCAGGGTGTAAATTTGTAACACAGCTTGCCAAGAACCGGGGGGTGTCTGGAAGCAAATGTTCACTCGGGGCTATAAATGAGACACAAGTGAGCTGACCGGCTTGAACTCTGGGTGGACAAATAATGCTCGGGATCTTTACCTGTGGCTCTCGAAGTGCCGTACAAACCCATGTGTGCGTGTGGGCATGTGCGTGTTCGTGTCAGAGAGGGAGAGGGCGAGGAGAGGGATGGTGAGTGCCGCTCCCGTGTGCAGCTGAGAAGGCGGCACAATCCGGAACCAGGCGCTTATTTTTTTTTTCCAGCCCTTGGGATCATTCTCAGGTCGCCCACCTGCCTGCCCACAGAGACAGCGCTAGTAAGGAATTCATAACGTGAGAACGCCTCGGCAGCCCCCAGCCCTGGCTCCGGGGAGCCCCGCTCTGTCTCTTTAAGGAACCCAGCGAGTCGTGATGCTGCTGTTTGTATTCCCGAATCCCCAGGAGTGCAGTTAAGAAACGGGCAGCTGTCTCTTTAAGTGTGATTTCCTTCTATTGTATTTGAATCGTGATCAGGAAAAAGGAAATGAAACCAGAGAGCCGGGGCTGAGCCACGGAGTAATAATAATCCCGGGGATGCGGCCGCCGCCGCTCGCAGCGCTGCCGCCCGGGCGCGGAGCGTGTGCGGAGCTGCCCGNGCCCCTGTGTCTCTCTCTGTGTCTCGGTGCTGCAGGAGGAAATCCTGTGAATGTCATCGCGGGGCGGCGGGGCAGCGCGGCTGGCGACAAGGCTCCGCGAGCAGACAGCCTCTGCGGGGGCGGCGGGGGCAGAGCCCACCACCGGCACGCCACAAAGGAACCGGCCCTGCCAATGTCATCGGCCATCGAGAGGAAAAGCCTCGATCCTTCCGAGTAAGTGCGCGCTTTTTCTCCCCGGTTCCCCCGCTCGCCATCGTCCCCGGGAGCCTCCCGATGCCACCCGTACTCCCCGACGGAGCCGCCGCCGGCATTGTGTGCTCGGAGGGCTTCAGCGGCAGCCCCCGCCGCTCCGACCCCCCTTCCCCTGGGTTGCCCCGGCCCCGCGGGGCTGACGGTGCGGGGGAGCTTGGGGAGAGCCCCCCAAGTTGTGGGAAGGAGCAGCCGGGAGCAGAGAGGCGCAATTCCCCCCGGGCACGGCATCTCCCACTCGCTCATCCCACCGCGGGGTGGTGGGGATGCTGGGCGAGAGAGAGAGCATCCCGCTTCCCGAGCTTGAAGGTTTTCCATCCCGAGGGACCTTCTCTGCCCCATCCCCGATCTGCCCAACTCGCTGCAGCCGATCAGTGAAAGGTCAGGGCTGTTATCTGCGGGTGCCCCAACTTCCACGTTTTCATAATGCAACTTCCAAGAGCTCGTAGAAAGCTTTGGTGGGGGCTGGGTGTTCTGCTAAGGGCATGTAGACAGACTTGATGGACGGGATGTAGAAGATGAGAATTTCCCTCCCCGCATTTCCCACTCAGGGAAGGGACCGGCTCCCGTGTCCAGGCTCTCTCCCCGGCTATGCTCCCGCTGTCCCGTCCCTGCTGCACACCCAGGGATGGTAACTCAGCACAGACCCAGGGCCCCTTCGGCCCTGTACGTGCTAATTAACTGCACTTAGACTTGTCTGGGATCGCGATAAGAGAGAAGAAAAAAGAAATAAATTATAAAATCTCCGTTTCCAGATAACGCTTAAAACATCGCTCTCAGTAAATTGAGTCATTCGTGGTTTGTTTCCTGTGAGATACTAAAAATGCCATCGCTTGGAGCCCGGAGCGAGCACATGGGAACTGCTGCTTTTGGGCATTAAATCACTTCATTCCATGATCTTTTACATGTTACATTTTCTTTTATGCTGTTTTTTAAGAAACGCTAATCCCAGCTCCTAACAATGTCCAGCTTTCAACTACAAAGTTTTTTTTAATCTTTATTTATTTACCTGCCTTGTGTTCTGGTGGCTTAAGTGCTGGCTTAGAGATCCATGGACATCAAAAGCCTAATGCATAAACCAGGAATGCTGTTCTGCATAAACATCCGTCGGGCTGTTCCGGAGCTTGGGGCTCTCAGAGAAACCTGGCTTGGGATTCCCAAACACCCCTCAGATGAAATATTTTGGGGTACAGTCCAGAGTTTCAAATAATGGATAATTAAGGATAATCATGTGTGCTTCCTTCTATTGGAAAGCTCCCAGAAGTTGTCAGTGTGGAGGCCACATGTTAGGAAAGGGAGTATGTGGCCCAAAAGGATAAATTTGGAAAAAGTAGGGCCTAATCATGAGTTCCCCATGATTTTAATGAAAACTCACAGGATGGAGGGCTGGCAGGACAAGGGTGTTACGACAGAGATCGCAGGGCACGGCAGTTTAAACTTTGAAGGGAGAAAGCAGAGCAGAATATAACCAGATAATATCTCAGGGCTCAGCTTGCCTAAATAAAAACGGCAGGATCACTTTCTCAGCCCAGAAGTTCTTGACCAAAGGTCGTTCCTCCCTGCTGAAGAAAGTAATTTTTGCCCAGAAAACTGCTGATCCAGTAAATAAGCAGGAGTAATACAATTTTTTTTCTTGTTGCCTGCTGGAAACCGGGAGCAGAGCTTCTTCACCAGTGTAGATCTCCTCTGCCCCCACCAGCCCAGGGGAGGACAGACCAATGACAGAAGCAAATTGCTTGGGGACTCTGTGCTGGAGCACTAATCCAATAATATGAAAAATTTGGGGTCCACTCTACTAGCTACAGGTTTGAAATGAAGGAAGTGCTTAAGGGATGGATCCAGGAGATTTTTTGATTGACTTCTCTGGGGTTTGGGTGAAGCCCGAAACATCACAAAACTGAGTTCAGGCACCATTCTTTTAATTGTTTGCTGTTCTTTTTTTTTTGTTCTTTTTTTTAAGTTGTAAAATTACCCCAAAAGACACAGAAGTCCTTAAGAGAGTAGCTTTGAAGAAAATTCTCACTTCTTTTACCAGAATTATCCTAGATCTCCAAGCTTTTTAGAAAGAGGAACAAAATAAGGTGCATAAAGAGTCAGTGCTAATATCACCATAAAGACTTGTGCCTCCTTTCACTCATGGATGTGTAAATCCCAGATAACTGGGGGATGTTGGCATAGACCCATCCCAGGGGATTCATGTCCATGGCTAAAGGAAAAAAGAAGTCCTGCAGCAACATGAGGTAAAATTCTGGCTTTATTAAAACCAGCAGTGAAACTTAAACCAGTCCGGCAACAGAGTCAACTGTTGTATTTATTCATTCGTGCTGTTCTGAGAAGTGACACCCTCAAACTTAGTTTCCAAATTTCCATTTCCCAGTGGAAAGTGTGAAATCCCTTGGGTGCCTTTCTTAGTCCTGGTGCAAGCGAGCAAAAACAAGGACATAATCCCCGTCCTAACCTGCCCGACCTTGTGATTTGTTTTGCTTTTCCTTCTCCTCGCGCGGACGCTCTCGGAGCGGGTTTCCCTTGCCCAGCGCTTGTCTCATTCCCGCAGGGAGCCGGTGGATGAGGTGCTGCAGATCCCCCCGTCGCTGCTGACATGCGGGGGGTGCCAGCAGAACATCGGGGACCGCTATTTCCTGAAGGCCATCGACCAGTACTGGCATGAGGACTGCCTCAGCTGCGACCTGTGCGGCTGCCGGCTCGGCGAGGTGGGCAGGCGCCTCTACTACAAACTGGGCAGGAAGCTCTGCCGGAGGGACTATCTCAGGTACGCATCCCACTCCTCACCCCCCCCGCCCCCCTCCTTCCCAGCGTTGGCTGAGTACAGCTAGGAGTAAGGAGTTCATTTGGAATGGCTCTCAAAGCCTGGCAGCAGCCACGGGTGTAACAGCGTCTGCAAGCTCAGGTTGGCAGTAGGGGCTCCTGTCGTGGAATCCCTGAATCGTTTGGGTCAGAAAGGGACCTTACAGCTCCTCTCGTTTCACTTCCCCCACCTTCCACTAGGACAGGTTGCTCCAATTCCCCTCCAGCCTGGCCTTCCAGGGATGGAGCATCCGCAAGCTTCTCCGGGTAACCTGTGCCAGGGCCTCACCTCAGGGAAGAATTCCTTCCCAATATCCCAACTAAACACACCCTCTGTCACTTTAAAGCCATTCCTCCTTGTCCGAAGTCCCTCCATCCCTTGCCTGAAGTCCCTCTCCAGCTCTCCCGGAACCCCTTTAGGCACTGAAAGGGGCTCTAAGGTCTCCCCAGAGCCTTCTCCAGGGTGCACAGCCCCAGCTCCCTCAGCCCATCCTCGTATTTTTGGGTTTCAGATGCAGATGTTTTATAGTATTGCTGGGATTCTTCAGTAATACATAAAATTAGAGATTATCTATGTTGGTTAGATAAACAACTTGGGGTTGTTTATAGCTAAATCTTTAAAAAATTCGGGAAAAAAAAGCATTTTTAATGGAAATGAAAGCAGTGCTACATGTTGTGGACAAAGCAGAGTTATTTGATAATGTGAAGAGTATAGAAAGAACTTCTTGGGACTCAGAGTTGCTGGCATCTGTCATTCTGCACAGACCTAACCCCATAGCTGCAGGTGAACCATGCAGGGTCAGTGTGGCATGCTGGCAAGCAGAAATTGGCAAAAGGGGATGAATTGCAGCCATCTCCCACTGAGCTGGCAATGAACTGGTTCCCCTGAATGGTTTTAAGGAGTTCTGTGCTTCTCCCAGCATTGCCTTGGAGCTGAAAGGCGTTTAAACCCAGGTAAGAGGTGAAAGATCATTTGGGTTTTTAGCGTTCTTAAGCCTGGTGCTGAACAAGCAAGAATTTGCACATTTTACAGAATCAGATCCTACAAATACACCTGTTATGGGTATTTTCATCAACAGCTCCCTGCCTGCCTGTTTCGCCAAAATTTGTAAGTAAAGGACTAATTGGAGACTAAGATATTTCACGAAAATTGATAACAAAGGATCTTTACATTCTTGATGAAAGTGTATTGATCTTTGCTGTGCTGGTTGTGTTCCATTTCTTCTCATGGATCCCTAACGTGTCAGGAGGTTTGTGGAACAGAATAATGATATTTGGTATTTTTCCAGCCTTTTTACTGAAGGCTAATTTACCTGCCAATAAAAACTAAACCGAAACCTCGGTGGACTTCCTAATTATGCTGTCCCTGAGCTTTGCTGATGGGAATTTTGCTGAGCAGAAATTAAGGACCGAGTTCTGCTAATGGGACCACTTGTAAATCCAGCAGTGATCCGGTGTTAATTACACTTCCCAGATACTTTTCATCTTAAAATGGAAGCAACAGGAAGTATGGCAATACAATTAATGCATTTTCCTGCAGTGAAATCCAACGTTTTTATTTATTTAATAATGCAACAGATAATATCTTCCCTCATTAATGAAAAATTTGGCAACCTTTGTGTAACCTTAGCATTACTTTCACTGGGCAGAAGTAAACACTGACATCTCCTGGTAGACAAAAGGAATTATATTCTTTCTCCTTAAAGGTCTCATTTTAATTTACCAGACATCCTTTTTCCAGTTCAGAAGATGATATAAATCAGGCACAGCACATGCAGGAGACGTGCAGGAGGTGGAAAAACTTTTTCCAGAATTAGTATGGAAGTTTAGAAGTCAAACTCAACGGGTGTATACACTGAACACATCACCTGTAGCATTCCTCCCTTTTAAGAACAAAATATCAATATATTCATGCTTCTTTATTACTGATTTGACTTAATAAACTCTGCAGGGCATTCATTGGAGGCTCCTTTTCATAGACAACATCATGAGGACCTCAGCGGGGTTTCTCCATGTAGATTAAAGGGTAGTCCACATCATAAAACTGTCTGGGCTAGCACAGGTATCTAGGAGGTCTTAGAATGTGTCCTTCTGAAACCCATCAGGAGGGACTTCATGGATCAGGAGTGACTTCATGGATATAGAAATGATTGAAAGAATTTCCAGTGTGGAGGCCCAGACAAAAAGCAGGAGAGCGTTAGACCATGGCTTGTCTCAACTCCTTTCTGTAAACTACAGAGCAACAGCTTAAGAAAGGCAAAAATTATCAACAAAAGGTAATTTCTGCTGATCACAGAAGTGGAAGTGTTGGTACAACTTCATGCACTGCTCTTGGGAACTTTTGCTCCTCCAGTTCAAGTTCAGGTCATTGATCAGAGAAGTCAATTATATTGATAGATTTGAGTAGATTTAGATTGGATATTAAGGAGGAAATTTTTCCTTGTGAGGGTGGGGAGGCCCTGGCACAGGTTGCCCGGAGAAGCTGTGGCTGCCCCATCCCTGGAAATGTTCAAGGCCAGGCTGGATGGGGCTTGGAGCAACCTGGGATAGTGAAAAGGTGTCCTTGCCCACGGCAGGGGGTGGAACTGGATGGACTTTAAATTTCCTTCCAGCCCAACCCATTCTGTGATTTTATCCAGGTGAGTACCTTGGATTTTCTGTTTCAATTTTGGGTGTTGCAAAGTTTCCAGTTCTGCTCGGCAGCTTTCCACGTGACCTCCCTGTAACTCAGCCCTGATCCTAATGGATCAAAGATGTTGTGCTCTCGTCTTGATTTGGTTTTCCCCACCTGGGCAGCAAAGGAGCTGCGCTCACCCCTCTGCCGTGTCGTTCCAGGCTCTTTGGCCAGGACGGGTTGTGCGCCTCCTGCGAGAAGAGGATCCGGGCCTACGAGATGACCATGCGGGTGAAGGACAAGGTGTATCACCTCGAGTGCTTCAAGTGTGCCGCCTGCCAGAAGCACTTCTGTGTGGGGGACAGGTACCTCCTCATCAACTCGGACATAGTGTGCGAGCAGGACATCTACGAGTGGACTAAGATCAACGGCATGATCTAGCACGGACGTGCCTGGCGGTGTGTGACAGACACCTCCCGGGCCCAGCTGCACCGAGGACAACATCCCTTGAGCTGCGGGCTTCGAAACGGGGCGGGGGGGGAAACACCACGCGGTCGGCCCTTGGCAGGCAGTGCTACGTAGAATGTAAACTACACCCAGGCGAAGGAGGGAGAGCAAAGCAATAGTAGCTAGACTGACTTGTGTTCACAGTACGG
Source organism: Gymnorhina tibicen (assembly GCA_013399875.1). Taxonomy (NCBI): domain Eukaryota; kingdom Metazoa; phylum Chordata; class Aves; order Passeriformes; family Artamidae; genus Gymnorhina; species Gymnorhina tibicen. The sequence goes on from VXAZ01000161.1 coordinate 115,219, forward strand.
ACAGTAACTGACATCAGCCGGCAGTCGGGGACAGACACAGCACCATAACCCATCTTCCCAACTGGAACAGAGTAGGGACTTCTGTAAAGAGATGTTATGACGTTGTCACCTGCAGACTAGGATTGTGCAATTCGGTTTTCTTTTTGTCTTGCTTTAATTACCGAGTTTAGATGACAAGCTCCCACAGTAGGCGTGATGAGGAATGCTGGAAGGAAGGAGCCATCCCTCAAGTGGTCATTCCATATGGCCTTACACTTTGGGTGGGAGAGGAAGCAGCAGGAGGGTGGGGGTTATTTTTGCATGGATTTTTTCTTTTTCCTTTGAGAATGAACAGTGCATCCTCTAGTCCCAAACTCTACTTTTAAAAAACCCTGCTGAATAGTTGTTTCCGGGCACTGCTGTCTCAAGACGAGATGTTCCCCAGATCATTTCTATACAAATATAAATCTAAAGAGTTGTTCAACTATTTTATTAACTTAGATTATATCAATAAAATATTTGTTGTGTGTAGTAAGACTCTGCAGCTTTAATAAAAATAATGAAAGATTTGAGTGTTGTTCTTTCTTTCTTTTTTTTTTTTTGTGAGTTGTGCTGGGGATTTTTGTATTATTAATTTTGGGTTTTTTTGTAGCAGGGTTTCTGCTCTTTGCCTACAGCTGGATCCACTTCAGGTTGCATTTCAAAGCACAAATGTGAGAACACTGAGGGCTCAGTAAATCTTGTGCTCTTCACGCTAAGAAATGAGATTGTGCTGTAGGAGAAATTAGTGTTGTGTGATACCAAGGGTCTTTGGTGTTCATGAGGAGGTTTTGAGGCTGGTTCTGGATGTTTTGCAACAGATTGAGTCTATCTGATCTCAGAGATTGTGTAAGACTTAGGTCTTTTAGAAAGGTAGCTTGTCTTGATTTTGCTCTGGATTATGGAATCCAGGATAATATCACGAGAGTCAATAAACGTATTTAGAAAGAATTCATTTCAGTGTCTTTAAGCTCCCTTCCAACCCAAGCCATTCCATGATTCTATGACACCATATTCTCTCCAATTTATTTTTCCTGGGGTTAAGAGTCTAAGTTTCTTCTTGCCTGAAAGCTGTTTCATGCCTCTGATCAACTCTTATTTCTCATCTCTGGTTCTACATTATTCTTTCTGATAGTGGGACTAGAACTGCACTAAAAAATTAAAGCTTTTCCCACCACTGAGCAAGGCTGGCACCCACCCAGAAGGTGCTTGGCAGGTCCCTTCACTCCATCACTACTGACACGTCAGGAACAGCACCAAAACCTACGGACATCTGCTTGACTATTCTCAAGAAACTTGTCGCCCAGGGAATGTCCCATCTACCGATCAATGACAACGTTCTGCGTTTTACAATGGATATTCTGAGAGCTCTTTTCTTGCTTTTGCTGTCACAAGTAGAGTTGGGGACAAACCCTTTAAATCTTGTTATAAGTGAAACTGGAAACTACACCTAATGAGAACGTAGTTGGAAAGCATAGTTTGAGGGCGCTGATATTTAGCTATTTTCCAGTGATATGCTGACCTCTGGAGGCCACAGGCAGCTGGTTATAATTATAATTATTAGCCTAAATTCCTGCCAGCAGAGGCAAGGAAAGGCAAGGAAAATACAGGTCTTTGCTCTCTTCATTCACAGTGGCTCCTTGCAAATATTCTGTCCAGCTAGAAACAAAGCCTAAGCTAATTAAAGAGTTCATTTACACAGCTTGGTGGGTGTACCCAGGATGCTGAGCTAAGGTGGAGGTGCACAATGGTTCTTCAGGTTGTGGCACACGTACACACACAGTGTGAGCCGTAACTGAGATCAGGGAAGAGTGTCAATAGCTCAGGGAGACCTTGTAGTTTTGCACTAAGTAGACCAAGACTTGTGCTTCATTCTCACCTCAGAAAGTGACTTTTGGCAAGGTAGTTCAATATTTTGCTTCTCATTTACCCACCCGTAGAATGGAGATGTTCTCATTTATTCCATGAAACTTCCTAATGCAAACACACTCATTATTTTGTGTAAGGTCCAGTTTACACAGGGAAATATATTTTTTAGACCTAAATGTATGTACTTGTAAAGGAAGGGTCCACAGTGGATACCATTCTTTTATAACACCGCCAGTTTTATTTAGTCCGTGTAACTTCAGGAAGAGCTCAAGCTGAACTGGAAAATGCCAGAAGAGCCTCCGCTTGAGCAGCAATATTGCTCTACCCAAATAATTACACCAGTCTGCTGCTGGACTTTTCCCTGACAGATTCCCAATGCTTGCTCTCTGAATCCAGGAGGAGAGAGAGCAGATTTCTCTTGGAATTAGTGTAAGCAACATTTTACCTCATCTCAGTTATGTTCCTCACAGTAAGGACTCTCTCCTGGAACAACAAGAAAATAGAATGTTCCAAAAACAACAGCAAAAATGAAAGCAAAGCTGATTTAAAGTCCTAAGCAAAAAGCACGAAAATCTGAATATGACTTCATCACCGACACTCAAATGCGTCGTCCTTTCCGTGTTTTCACTATCAGCAGTATTTTAAAAGGCGCATCATCCGTCAAGACTCCCTTTCTTTGTCCCCATTATTCAGTGTCATGGCAGGAAGATGAGAGCATTACCATCGATATCACTTTTTTAATTCCCTGCCCTTGAATAAGGGCAATAAGAGCCCTGCATAATAGAGTTTTCAGCGGAGAGAGTAAATGGGAATGGGTTGTTAATTCAATACAGGATCCAGAAGCCGTCTCTGCCTTCTCTTTTCTCAAGGTAATACTCTGCCTCCAATTGTCATTATAGCCGAGAACGAAATTATTTGAATTCTGGACACATCAGCACAAAACCCAAGACTCCCTGCCAATTTCGTTGCCTGCTTGGAAGAGAACATCAGAGAGCATCACTCATTTATACGACTGCCAGCCTGAGACTGTAAATTCAGAAAACAAGGAGGCCTCAGGTGCTGCACTTTAACAGGTCTTTCTGCTCCTGAATCACCCCCCTCCTCGGCACCCCCATCACACACAAGGTAACATTTTATCTCTGAAAGGCAAAGCTTTCAAGCATCTGCCAGCGCACACGCTCTGTACGGCCTGAATGTGAATTGAAAATGAGACTATTAAGTTTATTAATTGGTATCAGTGACTTAAGGCTTTGAAAGAGATTCATGGCACTCGGGAAAATAATCTATAAAGATTTTTGTTGCTCTAAAAAGACAGTGCAGCATCAGCTTATTTCACTTGCAGCAGGTTCATCTCTTTTATGGAGCACATACTGCACTGCAGGCAAAGGGAATTTTAATGGACACTGGAAAAAATTATCTATTCCTCTGTCCCACAACAACTAAAAAAACCATAAAAAGACATAGAACAGAGGAATTGAGATACGATATCACACAACATTTAAGGCACTATAATTAAATTAAGATTCAGAAGTCTGTCAGTGAGATGAAGATTAAACTGGCAGAAAGTTGAACCGTGTTTGAAGCAACTTGTTCCCTCCTGCTGAGGGTTGCTTTGTACCAGGCTAATGAGAAGGCGCATCTCGGAAAGGTTCCTCACACACCAGCAGATCTCTGATGCTAATTAATCAACGTGGTTTGCAGGAGCATACACCATGTGCCATTTTCAAGTGCCTTGCAAGCATTAATTAATGTGTTATTGTATTTCTCGCTCCCATTTTAAGCCACAAGCCCTGCCCCATAGCAGGCCATGCATGACAAATTCTGATTTTTTAAAGATTTTCAGGGAAGAGATTTTTCTTTTTTTAATGAAAAAACTGAGTGCACCTTTTGCTAAGTGCTCCGTGATCACCTCTGCTCTGTATCTGGCATATTCTGCTTACACTTACAGCTTGGCATAAGGCAGCAAAGCCTGTAACCAAGGGGGAATGGACTGCAAGAAGGTTGATTCCTGTGGAGGTGCTGGAATTGGAGGAGAGGCAACAAGGAATGTTGTAACAGGAAGCGACCAGGGTGATGGAAAGCTGTTGCTTTGCGGTGCTGAGAGAGAAATAACTTTTGAAAGCCACAACCCAAGAGAAATAACTCCTTCTGCAGTCCAGTAGCTCTGTACCAGCTACATTTCATGTGATTCCTGAGATGTTTCCTCTTCGGGGCTGTAACTTCTTGGGTTGGTTGGTAAAAATTCATAGGGTTTTGGTTTTCTCCTCTCCTCAGATGTGTCTTGCATCTTGTCTCAGACAATCTTACCAATGTATTTCGTAACAGCTGTGAGCTGGTTTTGAGACACAGAAATGCTTTACTTATTTACTTACGTTTTAAAGAAACAATCACAATAAAAGTGGAATTCTCCTTCAATGAGGCACGTAGTATTCAGTCTGGCACGGTGACAGCTCCCCGAACCAGTGCTTATCATGTTGCTATCTCATTAAAGACCCAAGACCTGCAATCATCAACCTAAAGATGCTTTGCAACACCAGGAAACTCTCGGTGGGCTCTAAGATAAGGCTCCATCACAACGTGGCTGGGATTTTTTGCAGTCCGTGGCTGTGAGCAAGTGCCAAACGAGCCGTGATGCAGCCGCCCTGGAATTCTTGGAGCTGGCCCAGCAGCGAGCGTGACCCAGCGTGCACGAGAAGCGTGCTGTCCAGCTGATAAGGAAACATGCATCAGCAAATACGGCTTGTTTATCCCGTAAAAACTGCTGCGGAGGAGTGCAAGCCAGAAAGAGGCCGGGTCTGCACTACGCAGATAAGAGCTCCAACCAAAAGGACGACCAAAGGTCGCACCAGGCCTCCTGGAAGGTCCCAAAGAGAAGCTTTCAGTGGGAATGGATGACTAAGGGAATTGCAAAGGGCTTCTGGAGGCTTTTATCTGTGTGCTACCTCTCCAAATCCAGCTCAGCACTTCAGTCATTTGTTGTTGCCATGCTCTGATGAATGTGCTCTGGCTCGAGGAGTCGGTAGCCAAAAAACCCCACCGCTGCAGCCGTGACTGACTGCCCGCCTCGTTAACAATCTCAGCTAATGACCTAAGGACAGTGTGTGGAGCTGAAAAGCGAGCTGTTATCTGGGTCATACACGTGGGGTTTTTTCAGGTCAGGAAAGACTCAATAGCAGGAGTTTTCTCCAGGGATGCCTCATTATTCTCTATGGACCTCCTGAGCTCCCACAGGGAGGGTCTCAGCACCCTCCATGGGATCATGAAATATTCCTCCAGCCCCTTCCAGCGGGGGTCTTTCGCACATCCCTTAGGCCATGAACCACGTCATGACATCGGGAATCACACACAGTGAAAATGCTGGAAGCGTGTGAAATTAGAAATACTCCTGAGGCAAGAATTGTGCCTTTCTATGCCATCCATGCTCCCTAAAGTAAACAAACTTTTCTTTTTATACTTTCCCAGGTTAATGCTTCCATTTGTAGTAGTATCTTGTATTTGATTTATGTGAGAGGATGATATGAATAGAAAACCAACTTGGAGCTTAGCAACGCTGTGAAAGAATAAAACTTGGCTACGCCAGTTTGTGTCAACACAGAATCTTTGATCTGAGGAAAAAAGCCCAGTCTATCAACATTGCTCTCCAAGTGGGATTCCAAACTCTCCAAACATACATAAATATTTCAGACCCATTTTGGAGCTAAGACTCTGAGACAAAAAGACTCACTAATTACCAAAGACAAGCCTGAAGCCACAGAGCACCTTGATTCAGAGCAGGGAGGACTGGACATGGCTTTTTGATAACCTCAGGCAACTGATGCAGGCACAAGCATCCATGCGGGAGATGGTCCAGAAGGATGAAAGCTGGGAACAGACTCCAGTTGCTTTGTAAGCACCAGCTGAGGTCTGTTGGTTGGTTCTTGGAGATTCTTTGGACTTCATTTGACTGTGGAGCTGCCAAGGCTAATTTACCACTGTGTGAGATTTGGGAGGGGTGTTGTTGGTTTATCCTGGGTCTGCGTGGGTGTAACAAGGCTGGGATTTTTTCAGCTGTTGTTTCCTTGTGTCAGGAGGCAGCTCGAAGCTGTGCTCTGTCAGAGATCCCATTTGTTACTAAAATGTCCAACCAGCTCCCATGCAATACTCAGTTTATTCACGTAGACATTTCCCTGAAGTTCTGGCTCTGACCCCTCCCTGTCATCTCTCACATCTCATCTGAGATTCGCTCTTGTGAAGCCTAAAGACGAGATTTGTTATCAGTTCATATGTAAATGCCGCACTGTTCAAAGGACTGCTGAACTGCCTTTCTGTTTGTGTGATTCACTGGAGTCACCGCAGGATCGTACAGCTCCCGTTCCTAATTTTCTTACCCTGCTCCTTCCGTGTTCTTTATTACAGTCACTCCTTGTGTTCTGGCTAATTTTACATGATCAGATTTCCAAGCCAAGGTCACTGCCTGGTTATTCCTGTGAAGCCCTGACCTTATTGCAAAGAACCAACCCAATAAGAACAGTATAATAACAACACAAATTTTCTGGACCTCAGCTTCTTTCTTGCTACCAATTCCCCAAGCTGCCTCCTCCCCTCAAAGTCTCAGTTTTGCCCACGTACTAATGCCCATTTAGAGCACTAAAAAGCTGATCTTGTGAAAAGCAGACCATTCCCAAAAACCTTAGCACATTAGTTGAATTTACAGAGACACTCAGCACCCGGTGGTGAAGATCCCCAGTGTGTCGTTTCATTAGATTTTCAAGAAGTAAAAATAAATGAAGGATGCTAAGAGCCTCATCATCTCTCACAGATTAAACGTGGCATGCGCCGAGCAATCTGAGAAATTTTCAGCCTGACGAGAGCCTCTGATCTATTTGGCCATTTGGGCTCCATGACTGGTGATAATGGAAGAAAAATTAGGCTCCATTATTAAAGTGGAAAAGAACCTTAATGTCTAGGCTGAGCTGGGAAAATTCCATGATGACTTACTGGTGTCACAGTTTCTGCAGCTGTCAAGTTATTTGATGGAGGATGCGAAGGCTGCTGTGGGTAAAACATTGAAATACTACAATTTTACGGGGGTTTACGTTTGCTTTTGGTTCTGCGGGTTTTGGTTCGTTGCTTGCTTTTTTGTTTTGTTGTTTTTGGTTTTTCCCTTCAGTCTCAGGAACAGATACTTCTGTTTTACTATGGGGTTTTTTTATAGTTGCTACGATATCCATTAGGAAAGTAAAATGCCAGCCATTTCTGCACTTGAGGAGTCTCTAGCCTGACCAGGGGTGATGATCAATTTTTATAACTCCTATAGGTCCTCCACCTCCATCTTCACCACTGCCGAAGCCCTTGAGTAACACCTTGGATCTATGCAAGTGCTAGAAGCAAAACTATCCAGGCCTTTGGCAAAACCTGGCAGAAATAAAGAGTTATGCACCTTCTCTTGGCTCTGCATTATTAGATTTTCATGGGCCACAAACCCAAGGACAAACACAAGTAATATAATTTTATTAGCATTTTAAATATACTTTTGCTTTTGTGTTTTTTCCTCTACAGGGAACTTTACCATTATAGAAATCATACAGGACAAAAATCTCCCCGACAGCTAGCAACAGCGCAGTCATAAAACCACCCCCTTGTTCCTTTCTCCAGTTCTTATTTGAGTGGTGTTGCTACGACAGTGAATTGTTTCATTAAAATCCTACTGGTACCCAAAAAAGAAGAGAGAAAATAAAAGAATTTCTAGTGTAAAATCACGCAGAAGAAATAATTCCTGCTTTCAAATAAGAATATTTAACTCACTGAAGGTGAGGGGCATAAAAAGAATAGCGTCTATTTTTTGTGCAGCTGTCGCACATTGTGTGTTTTTTCCCCATAAAACCTGATCCTGAAGATGCAACACAATTTTTTTTGTTTTGATGATATTCAGCTCAGTAAGTTTATTTCCCCATTCTCAGTTTTTGCCCACTTATTATTGTCTATTTAGAGCATTAAGAAGCTGATCTTGTGGCAAGTAGACCATTCCCTGACCAAAAACCCTTAGTGCATTAGTTGCATTTCAAGAGACTGAGGGCTGCGTTCTGAGGGTCAAGTTCTGAGTTGTGAATTCTGAGGGCTGAGTTCTGAGGGCTGAATATAATAACACAAATTCTCTGGACCTCAGCTTTTCGTACTCCCAGTTCCCCAGGCTGCCTCCTCTTCTCAAAGTCTCACTTTTGCCCCCTTATTATTGTCCTTTTCAGAGCATTAACAAGATGATCTTGTGAAAAGCGAAAATTCCCTGACCAAAATCCCTTAGCGCATCAGCTGAATTTCAAGAGACTGAGGGCTGAGTTCTGACGGCTGAGTATAGCAACAATACAAATTATCTGGACCTCAGCTTCCTTCTCACTACCGATTCCCCAAGCTGCCTCAGTTCTGCCCACTTATTACTGCCCATTTACAGCACTAAAAAGCTCATCCGGTGAAAAATAGACCATTCCCTGACCGAAACCCCTCGGCACATAAGCTGAATTTCAAGAGACCAAGGGCTGGGTTCTGAGGGCTGAATTCTGAGGGCTGAGATTTGAGCATAATGACAACATGAATTTTCTGGACCTCAGCTTCTTTCTCACCACCAATTCCCCAAACCGCCTCTTCCCCTCAAAGTCTCAGTTTTGCCCACTTATTATTGTCCATTTAAATCACTGAGAAGCCGATCTTGTGAAAAGCAGACCATTTCCTGACCCAAACCCCTTGGCACATAAATTGATTTTCAAGAGACCAAGGGCTGAGTTCCGAGGGCTGAATTCTGAGGGCTGAGTTCTGAATTCCAAGGACTGAGTTCTGAGGGTCGAATTTTGAGTTCTGAGGACCGACGGCTGAGCTCTGGTTTGGGGTTCTGAGGGCTGGATTTCAGAGTTTTGAGGGCAGAGTTCTGAGGGCTGAGTTTGGAGCTCGGAGGGCTGATCTGGGAGGTCCGAGGGCTGGGGTTTGAGTTCTGAGGGTTGATTTGGGAGTTCTGAGGGTTGATTTCGGAGTTCTGAGGGCTGATTTGGGAGATCTGAAGGCTGAGTTTCAAGGTCTGAGGGCTGATTTGGGAGTTCTGAGTTCTGAGGGCTGAGTTTTGAGTTCTGGGGGCTGATTTTGGAGTTCTGAGGGCTGGGTTCTGAGGGCTGATTTGGGGGTTCTGAGGGCTGACTTGCGAGTTCTGAGGGCTGATTTCAGAGTTCTGAGGGCTGAGTTCTGAGGGCTGATTTGGGGGTTCTGAGGGCTGACTTGCGAGTTCTGAGGGCTGATTTTGGAGTTCTGAGGGCTNTGATTTCTGAGGGCTGAGTTTCGAGTTCTGGGGGCTGATTTCGGAGTTCCGAGGGCTGAGTTCTGAGGGCTGATTTGGGGGTTCTGAAGTCTGAGTTTCGAGTTCTGAGGGCTGATTTCGCAGTTCTGAGGGCTGACTTGCGAGTTCTGAGGGGTGATTTGGGAGATCTGAGGGCTGACTTGCGAGTTCTGATTTCTGAGGGCTGAGTTTTGAGTTCTGGGGGCTGATTTCGGTGTTCCGAGGGCTGAGTTCTGAGGGCTGATTTGGGGGTTCTGAAGTCTGAGTTTCGAGTTCTGAGGGCTGATTTCAGAGTTCTGAGGGCTGATTTCATAGTTCTGAGGGCTGAATTCTGAGGGCTGAATTCTGAGGGCCGATTTGGGAGTTCTGAAGGCTGAGCTTCGAGTTCTGAAGGGTTGATTTTGGAGTTCCGAGGGCTGAATTCTGAGGGCTGATTTGGGAGCTCCGAGGGCAGAATTGGGAGCTGCCAGGGCAGATTTCGAAGTCCCGAGGATGCCGCGGCGCCGCCGCCCCTCGGGAGGCGCTGCCCGGCGGCGCGGAGGGAGGCGCGATGGGCGGCGCGGCCCGGGGACGTCTCGCAACATGGCGGCGCCCCCGGACGCGGAGCCCTCCTCAGCCCTCAGCCTGGAGCTGCTCCCCACCGACCCGCTGCTGCTCATCCTCAGCTTCCTCGACTACCGGGATCTGGTGAGGTACGGGCGGCCCGGGGGGATGGCACGGGCGCGGCGGGCGGAGCGCTCCCCGGGTATGCGGGGAAAGGGTTTGGCTGCCTGCGGAGGAGCCGCTGTGTGGAGGACACGGCCTGAGCACCCTTCCCTTCCGGCTGCAGCGGGCTTTCCCCCCTTTTACCTTCATTTTTCTAACAAAATGAAACGTTCCCTTTTACTGAGAGGGCGGTGAGGCCTCGGCACAGGTTTCCCAGAGAAGCTGTGGCTGCCCCATGCCTGGAAGTGTCCAAGGCCAGGTTGGACGGGTTTTGGAGCAACCCGGTCTAGTGGAAGCTGTCCCTGCCCATGGCAGGAGAACTGGTTGGTCTTTAAGGTGCCTTCCAACCCAAACCATTAACTGAACCTGTTTTTCTCTGCCCCCCCCCCCCATTATATGTTGGCTTCGTTTGTGCCTAAATGAAGCAGTAACTAAATTTGTGAGATCAGTATTTCCCCGAAGCTTGTGTTTCTACGGGCAAACAAAGGGTGGGCTTGTTGCTAGTGAATGTATTCCACCGTTTGAGGAAAACCGAACGAAATGAAGTAGGGTGACTTTTCAAGGAGAAAAACGTGAATGAAAGCGGCAGGTGCTTCTTGGGCTCGGTGGCTGAAGGGTTGTGTGTCATACAGTGAAGATGAGAATGTGGTTTTAGGTAAAACCTCATCAGTCAAATGCAAGGTTTGGCTGTGATTGAAATCCCAGTGTTTAATCAAAGAGGGAGGAATAAGTGTAAGAAGAAAACAGAATATTACCAGAAATGTGGGGGTTTTGGTTTGGGTTTTTTTATTCCCCCTAATAAATATTAGTCAAGAATGATAGGACATCAGGGAGAATTCTGCTAGTATATCAGCAAAAAAGAGATTAAGCATAAGCAAAAACTGTAACAGCTGTTATGGTGGCCCTTAGATATTTGGTCATGTGCCAAATTTTCCGTGGTTTGTGTAATTAGTGAGAATGGCTTTAATTGTGCTTTTATCACGTTTGAAGCCACATGTTCCTGTGATGCCGTGGCCACTTACTCCCCTCCAGAAATTACAGGCTTGATTGATAAACACCAATACAATAGATTTCTGCAAGGGCTTTTTGAGTTTGGGATATTTCGGTTCCCCACCTCCCAGTGATATCAAAAATCCCCATATCATGAAATTTTTGCCCAGCTCAATGTCCAGGTGTGAAGTGAATGCGTTTGTGGGGGTGTGGATGGAAAGGGTAATGTCAGGGAATACGGGAGAATCACTTTGCTGAGGTTGATTTTGAGATGTTAATGCAATTCTAGTTTAAACAGTTTATAAAACCCCAAAAGAGCAGTAACTGGCACCTTGTTTGGTACCCACATGTGGGGTATTTAGATGTTAATCACAGCCTTTGAAACAGACACTTGTCACTTTAGAACCAAGCTACCAGAGGAAGTGATGTTGCCACATCTAAACCGATGGTATCTTTTGGAGACTTTCTTCAAAGTTTGTTTTTTAAACAATTTAAGGTGAAAATTAAGTTTGTAATACTCAAACTGTATAGTTTCTGTAGCTTACTGTGGAAAAGATAGGGCAGAGCCTGACCATCCAGATAAGAAAGGCACTTAAATCATAGCTAGCCTGTGCTACTGGAATGCTTCCCACTGGTGGAGTGGAGTCATGCTGCAGTCTTTTAGGCACTGTTTACTCTGGTGTAGGTCTACAGGATGACCTGCTTTACAAAAGTACTTAATTGCTGCCAGTTCTTAAGTGCGTGGAAAAGTAGTTCATGACTTACACGGCTGTGACAAAGAGTTTTAACCATTGTAAGCACAACTCTAAAAGGCCAGCTAAATCATTTTCAAACTCTGCGTTTATTTCATGAGAGTGTGATGTGTGATACAGCATTTCTCCCTGCTTGTTTTGCTGCAATCAAATTTAATGATTTTATATTTATAGTTGCTGCTATTTGAATCAAAGATTAAATCAGCTCTCAAGCCATGATCCACTGTGGAAAAGACACTGCAAAAAATACTGGCTCATTTCAGAGTAAGTGGGATTGTTTTAAGTCTTTTTTCCTATGAAAATGAATTTCTAAGACATGTTGTTCAGCCATGGATTTTCAGTCCATCTCACTGTCTGCTTATCCAACTGATATCCGTCAGCTTCTCCATGGCTAAGAAAAGCTGAGTAATGAAGGATGTGAATTAGCTTTTCACCAGCTCTAAGATTCACTGCTAGACAGAGCTCTGTTCAGAAGGCACTCTTTGTAAAGGAGTATTGTTTCTAAATTTTCCCCTAAGTACCCCAAATGTTTCCTAATTCTGTTCCAACTTGCTGTTGAATAGATGCTGGAATTAATTGAGTTTGTGTAGCTTCACATGGCACAGAGTGTTCCTGGGTTAATGTTATGCATCCTGTTCCTGCCAAATAACAAATACCAACTCCTCGGGTTTAGAGGACTCTTGAAGCTGGCATTTGAACACGTTTTCTTCCTGTCCCCTCAGGGAGGAGAAAAGCCGACGGAATCAGAGCTGGAAAGCCATCTTCACCAGCACCTACTCTGATTTAGGAAGATACATCCACTGCTATGCTACGTTGAAAAAAGCCTGGGATGACCTGGAGAAATACTTGGGGCAGTGGTGTCCCCGCATGATCAGCTCTTTGAAAGGTACCCTGGCACACCTGTGAGCGGGTTGGCTCACCCAGCCCTGCCTGTTATTAAACCTCATGCTGCTTTCATGAAAGGTGTGTGCCTTAATTAGCAGAGTCCTGAAAGTCAGGTAGATTTGCTCTCCCTTCCTTGGAAACACAGGCAGAGTCCTTGCCCAGTTCCTACGGATCCATAGATTCTCTGGAATCAAGATGATTTTTTTTTCTAATGACCGGTCTGTCTTTATCACACTTCTTGGTTGCTATGACCTACTGTTTGTTATTTTTTAGTGTAGTAACTCCATTACTTCAAGGACGTGCTGGTGTGAAATTATTTGTGAGGTTTTCATAAGACCTAATTAAACCAGTGTCACATGAAAGCAGACGTTTTCCAAACAAAAAAGAAGTCTTTGGGTTTCATTTTTTTTCTGTAGGTCTTACTGTGGTCCAGTGGTGGAACAATAGTTTTTCCTTTTTCTTAATCCCCACTAAGTCTCTATTTTCAGTTTCAGTTTGTATTTTAATATTTGAAGTACTTCCAGTGTTCCAGATCATAAATCACAGCTACAGTCAGTTTGGGCTTTTCTGGTATAGGGGACAAAAAAGCTGTTACATTTTCAGCTGCATTTCAGTTTTCTGTATGAAGTTGACTTTTAGACCATGATGTCTAATTTAACCTGATCTGTGAAATTAAGAGACAAATGATCTCTTAAGAGAGAATATTGAGAGGCAGATTATCTCTTTCCTATTTAAATCTTGAATTTTCTTGGTTTGCTTGGATAGTGCTGGATCCTTATGTCTTGCTAAGTATTTTTGAAGGTGGAATGTGAAGCTTTTATTTATGTACAGAAAGACAAAAATAAATTTCAAATTACCAATTTCCACGGTTACATAATGATGGCAGGTTTTAGATAAAATTTAGGCCTTTTCTATACCATTTGTAAGGGATGTTGTTTCAATGAATTGTTAATTTATGTCCCGTTAATGAAACAGATAATGAGTATGAAAAGGGTTTTAAAAAACTTGTTTGGAACAGACCACAGAGGCCACCCATTTGATTTTTGCTGGAAGTGAGGGTGCTGGAACCCCCCTGAAGTGCATGTGGAAATGTAAGAATAGTTCTTCCCCACCCCTTTCTGTTGTCAATTTGAAAATCCCCCTTTTACAACCCATTTATTGCTTCGGATTCCAAGTGAATGGGGGCTGCAGCCAGCATTTCTGTGTCACTGATTGAACTGGAAACTGAAAGCAGCAACCCTTAGGGTGATGAAAGAGTAAAATCAATACTGCCTGGAAGCTGTAACTGGGACTGTTATTGGCAGTGTTGTGGGGAAAAGGTTCATTTTGCTTTATAAACATTTGCTGCTTTCAGGCCTGTTGAGGTTTCACTGGACTGAGCTTGGTGCTGTGTTAAATAATCAATTAATGTCATCATTTTCCTTTCAAATTTATGTGATATTCATTGTGTACCACCCAGCATACAATAAAGCCACCAAACGCTGACTTGAGTCCGTGCTGGATGAGGGCATTTACAGATTCCATGCTTTGTGTTTGAAATGCCTTGAACGATCCTTTCTTTTCCAGAGAGCGCGAGGGAGGAAGATCTGGATGCCGTGGAAGCACAAATCCGCTGCAAGCTCCCCGATGACTATCGGTGTTCCTTCCGTATCCACAATGGGCAGAAGTTGGTTGTTCCAGGGTAAGGACTGAAAGCTACTTAGCAATTATTAATTCCTTTTGTATTTCTTAGACACTTGACTTATTAGAAGGTGAAATGTCCCCTGAACAGGATAAGTGAAGCATTTAAATGTATTGTGACTGAGTCACCGCTTAAATGACGCTTCCAGAATTGGCTGTCTTCTAATCTTGGAAGTAATTGGAAGCCCAGCGTGGATTTCTAATTGCTCAAATTACTCTTACACTTCCCTTTTTCCTAGTGAGAACCCTTGTCAGTTTTTTGCAACAACTCAAACTTCCAGCTGTTAGACTTCTAATCGTAGTGCTGCAAGTTGCTCCCCTGAAGTCTGGCTTTGTATTACAGAAGTAAATTAGCCCCTTGCACTCTTCAGGCTTCATTCTTTAATAATTGTTTTTTTGTTTAAAATGGTTAGGGGATGGCTTAAAACCAGTTAGTCATATTAAGGTAGAATCAGATTGTCTGTTGTGCATAAGTTTTCTCAGTAGAAGATTTTACAATTTTATGCAGTTTCAGCAGTGAAGAACTCCCTTTTACATTAAGGTTAGAAGGCCGATGGCCAAACAAAGTTTCTGGTCTTTCAGCTGTAGAAAAATTAGGTGTTTGAAGCACTTGATGAAGTGCTGCAAACATTAGCAAAAGATGGAAAGCTACAGCAAATCTTTGCTGTGCCTGTAGGGAGGAATGCACCCATATTGCTCTGCCAAAACCTTCACTCATAAAGAAGCTGCAGCTTTCTCCAATTCGAGTGTTTTATGTGCAGAAGGGATATAGGAAACTGTTTTATGAAACCATAAGGATGATTTCTAGTTCTGTTTTCCAGGAGAGACTTTAAAATTTTTTAGAGAGGAGATAGGTGCCCTGGCTCTGTAGATTCCAAATGGTGCTCTGCAGGTTGTCTACTTACTCTGTTCCTGCTGTTTCCCTCCCCCAAAGCCTCTGCTGTAGTGGTGTGCCTGTGGAAGGGCTGCAGGAGCAGACACAAGGCTCTGGGGAAGTCTTCCAGCTTCCTTGGAGAAAGGCTGCCAGGGGAAGGTGTGGTCCCACTGGTGGGGGATGAATACTGGGAAGATCAGGTGTAGGCACTGGAAGTTTGTGCAGCAAGTTGTTAGATCAGAAACGGAAGCGATGTGGGACTTGTCCTTGTTAGATGCTTCAGGTGTCCGTGTTGGGATGTTGGCGCTGCTTCTGTAGAACGTGCTAATTCCAGGCAAGACTTCCTTAGGAGAAGGAGGAATGGAACCTGTTGCCCAGGATGGGATCAGCTTTTAGCTGACATGTGGCAGCTTGCACCTGAGTCACTGCTTTCATAACACCAGTGGAAACTCAGCATCTGCAGGAATTTACATCTCATTTGCCTCTCCCTGGTGTTCCCAAGCTGGGAGTGGGTGTGGAGTGTACACTCAGGTTTGTGTGCTCCTCTGACTGCCGAGTGTGATGCTTACACAGAGCTAGGATGAGGATGTGAACTAATAACCTAGTTCAGCATATGGATATTCGACTTGGATTTCACCTAAGTCCAGTATGCATCCAGAGCGTTGAAAGCAGCAGTTTCCAAAAGATTAAAAGCCAGCTTTGCCTCGTGGGTGGTGTCTCCTGTTGATGTTCCCTGTTTTTGTTGTTCCAAGTCTGATGGGAAGCATGGCCCTGTCGAACCACTACCGCTCCGAAGACCTGCTGGACATCGACACGGCGGCCGGAGGCTTCCAGCAGAGGCTGGGGCTCAAGCAGTGCCTGCCCCTGACCTTCTGCATCCACACTGGCCTCAGTCAATACATGGCCCTGGAGAGCGTGGAGGGACGGAATAAATACGAGATCTTCTATCAGTGTCCAGTAAGGAAGATGTGTTTATACTTCCCAGTGTACTTTTCTGATGATTGGTAGTGCATACAGCACCACAGTGAGCCTTAGTGGAAAGTTGAAGCTGTAAATTCAGTTGCCATGGAAGCACTCATGGGGACAGGCATGTGAGTTTTACATGCCTGAGGATCTGACTGGGACTACAGTGATGTGTCAAGCAGCCAGACTTCAGGTTTAGTGAATATAGGGAAAGTGTTCCCTGGGCTGTTTGAATTTTAACCTTGAAAGTCCAGTGCTCTCTTTCTAATCCATCCTTAAACTTCTTTCCCTTTCAGGACCAAATGGCTCGCAAACCATCTACTATTGTTATGTTCATTACAGGTAACACTTTAGATAAAATATTCAAAATGAAACAGTCCGTGTGGGATCATCCAGCATATTTAGAAGTATTCCACTTGGCTGGAAGGGTTAATCTTGGCTTACCATGGGGTGGAGGGGAAGTTCCATACACAGCATTTCGCTTGGCATTTTGAAGGTGGCAGGTAAATAGATCCACTTCCTCCATTCAGAGCTACTTTATACAAGGTTTGCATTTTGTGGATTAGGGGTAGAAAGGAGGATAATAAACTTGGAGTCCCTTAGAATTCCAAAAGATCAAAGGACAGCACACAGAGCTTGTGCTCCAAGGAAGAAGTGGTAAGCACACTTAAGCTAACAGGAGTGGGAGTACTTGATAACACATCAGGGAAGGCAAGGATAATCATTTCTTGGTAGCTCAGCTTCAATCCGGTTTTGAATCACTAATATTGACAAACAGTTGAACTCTGTGCTTTTCTATTGAACTCTATATTGCACTGCTTGGAAGATTTATGGCTGAGAAATTCTTGTGCAGAGAGCTGGTATGTGAAACTCTCTTCTTTGAGAATTAAATGTGACAGCTTGAGTGTGCGCTTAGCAGTCAAGCTGTTCCAAAATAATGGCTGTGGGTGTATGAAAAGCTGTTCTCAGACAATGGCTGCTAGTGTATAAAAATCCCAGAATGACATACAGTCTTATTCTTCTGAGGTTGTAGAGGAGTGCAGAGTGTATCTATGATTTATCCCTCTTCTAAAGGAGAGGAAATTCTGCAGTGTTCCTCAGAAGCTTTCCATGTGGAATCCAAGTGATGAGACACACCACTGAAGACTCTGATTATAATGTGAAATACATAGCTAAGAGATTCTTTGTTGGCTGTGTCATTTCTGGAGGATGCACCCTTAACTCTTTGGTTCTTGATTGGTTTCTCCAAATTGTCCTTGTTGGTAGAATGAACTGGAATATTGACTGACTCATCTCAGTAAGCCTGAGAGTATGTTATAAAAATAATCCAAGCTTTAAACTTTTCCCTTGAAGTATTTACTGTAATGTGCTTAGTGGTAAATTTGCCCATTCTTAGGAATGCTTTTCTTCCTTGGCGTCTAGGTACATCTTACTTGGAGTGGTTTACATCCTATGTAAACGAAGTTGTAACTGGAGGTTATCCTATCATCAGAGACCAGATTTTCAGGTATCGTGACTGGGATTTGTAACCTCAGTGCCAGGTTTTAGTGCTGCTTCTAAGCATGCTCACCTCTTCCCAAGTAGTGTTGGGCATCTGATACAAAATCTGGTGGTGGGGAGAGGAGAAAGCCCATGAAACTACTGAAAATAAACATGTAAACCAGAAGGCTTAAAGCAAATTTGTTTTTTTAACCAGAAGCTTTGGCGCTTGTAACATTGCATTAATGGGACCGGAATTCTGCATTAAAAGTGATCTGAAGTTTAGCAAACAACATGATATTTATTCTTCGTGCCATGAGTGTGTTTTTGCTCCAGGACTGTTCAAAGTTGTTAAAAAACCAAATGTTTCAGCTAATTGGGCTCTTGAATATGTAAATAAGCAGGACTTGTTCTGGTGTTTGAATCTTCATGCACTTGCAATTTCTTCTAAATACAATCAAGAACCTTAATTCTGTCAAACTGGGATGCTGTGGAACCAAGTTCTTGGATCTGTAAATAAATTTGCTGCTAGAGTTTCTAGGTTGGTTTTTTTTTTAATAGCATTGTGACACAGCCTTATTTAAACAGTGTGTTTATTAATATTAATTATTACTAATAATCAACTATTTTATGTGTTTAGTTTTCTGTATTGACTGTGCAAAGCTGTATGCAGAGTTAATGCTCTCCTCTCTGTAGGTATGTGCATGATAAAAAATGTGTTGCTACCACAGAAGATATTACTGTGTCTGTGTCCACCTCTTTTCTACCTGAACTCAGTTCTGTACATCCACCTCATTATTTCTTCACTTACAGAATCAGGTAAAAATAACTGAATTAATTCTTAGAATGCAGCACAGACCTGTGGAATGTTCAAAGCAAATTTATGCACAGCATTCAAAAATGTTCTGAAATGAACAGGATGTGCACAACATGCTGTGCTTTCTAAATAAATAATCCTAATCATTACCTGGTCAGGGACATGAAGTACCAGTCAAGCTGGTAATTGCTAAAATACAGATGAGTGGGGGAAAGAAGTTACGAGCAGCTCTTGGGATTTAGAGCAGGGTAAAGAACGGACAGTGAAGCATGGAGATGGATCCTGCTACTGAGGTTACCTTAGTGGGGGTTTTCTTTTCCCAGTCTACTCGGTGATGCCAAGGGCACTAAAGCCTTTCTTGAAAGGAATGTATTAAGTATGTTCTTTGGCTTCTAGAATTGAAATGTCCAAAGATGCTCTTCCTGAGAAGACCTGTCAGCTGGACAGTCGATACTGGAGAATAACAAATGCCAAAGGTGATGTGGACGAAGTCCAAGGTCCTGGAGTAGTTGGTAAGTGAAAAATTTCGGGAGAGAGTATTTAATGTACTCATTATTAAAATTCTGTTTGTCAGGTTGTGTAGTTTGTATGAAAATCAGAGAAAAAGAGATGTGTCCCTCTGTTTTGGCTTTCAAGTTGTTTTGTAAGGGGTATCTGAACATCCTGCTACTTAACCCCTCTCCAGTTTTTTATAATATCAGTAATTGCTGAGAATCAACTTATACATCCACTGGCATACAAGTTGATCTGCCTGAGTCTGTGGAGTGCAGGTCCTTTAGCAACTGCTAAATGACAGTTCTCCATCTCCTTTAATTAACATTGTAATATTTTACCCACAGGGGAGTTCCCAATCATCGGCCCAGGGAAGGTCTATGAGTACACCAGCTGTACCACGTTTCCCACAACCTCTGGATACATGGAGGGGTACTACACCTTCCACTGCCTCTACTACAAGGACAGGTTCTTTAACGTCACAATCCCTAGGTTTCATATGGTGTGTCCAGCGTTCAAGGTGTCTACAGCATGAACGGTAAGCAGAGATGCACTTGGCTAAAACAAACCCCCAAATTAGAAAAATGACAAAAACTACAGTGCTGAAGAGTGTTCATAGTGCTAATTCCATACAAAACATGCCCCGGTGATTCAGAGCTCCTAGTTTGTGCCTGCAGACATGGCATTGCGTGAGCTGCTTGGATTTCAGAGCTCTCTCCTTGGTGGGGCCACACTCATTAATTTTAGCCATAATAAAGTATCTGCTCTATTCAGACATGCTCCAGCTAATGACAGTTTAAAAACTGTAGAGTCTGTGATGTGCACGAGTTCTTGCTGAAAGTGCATTTCATAAAGTCACTTAATGACTTTGCAAATCACCAAGACACTTCACTTGCTGTTAATTATAACGTAGTTATAGTTTGGAGATTGTGGGTTAATTATATCATTTCTCCCTTTTCTCTGGCACATTTAGAGAAGAGCTCTTGATTTTTTTTATCCCTAGTTTTTGTGCAAGCACTGAGGAGCCATGAGGTTTCCTCAGGAGCAGGCAGCTTCTTGCATACTATCTCAGGTTTATCCCAGGATTCCGGACACTCATTCCCAGTGGCTCTAACAGTAGGTGCCAGCAGATGTCGTGCTTCTAACAGACAACGACATCTCTTAACTCTTGCTCACATTTTTGGGAGCTGTAACTGCCTTCCTTTCTAAGTTCCTTCCCTTCAGCTGACTGGAAAAATAATTTCTTTTTCTCTGTTGGTCTGCCCCTGTTTTAAAGGTAGTAATGACCCTCTTGTTTTTAAGTTACTTTAGTCAAAGACAACCGAAACCACCAAGAAAACAGGTACAGCTGAGGTACCGAACTGTGGCTTTCCATAATTGTAGCTATGGAATATTGAAACCCAATGGATCCTTAGGGAGTGAAAGGTCAGGTAGTTTGGCAACGTGACCTCTACTGCAAATTAAACCTGGTTTTAGGACAAAGATCACAATGTCTGCTTCAGCTAAGGGATGTGATAATGCAGCCCAGATTTTTCTTGGCAATTGTTAGTGCTTTCTTAAAATTAACTGGAAGGGAAGATTTTAATTAAACCTGGGTGTGTTTTGTATTAGGCAGCAAATCCTAATGAATCTGCAGTGGATGAAGACCAAGATTCCACAGGCACTGATGACTTCCGAGATCGACGTCGAGTGTTGGACTTGCCTGCACCCTCTGGATGCTGCTCATGTCACACTAATGGGATTTTTTCCCAAACAGTGTGCAGAAGCTGAACTCTTTGGGGCTAGTGCATAGGAATACTTCTGACTATTGTAAATGAACTCTGTTGCACATCAGGGCAACTAGCATGAATGTTGGTGCCAGTTCTAATATTCATTTAGGTTTAACTTCTGTTTCCCTGGTTTGGAAGGGGGGGAAGAGGGAGGAAAACGGGGAGGGAGAGGAAGAGAAAGTTGTTTGGGCTTTGTTCACTTTTTTCTGAAGTGTGAAACAGCTTGATAGTCCGAGGTAATCATATCTTACATTTTTGAAGTATTGCCTGTTTATGATCATACCGCAGATATGGTGTGGGGATTTGGTTTTGTACAAGCATTTAAAATTAGCAGTAGACAAGATGGCAAAAAAGGGTGTATCCTGTTGTCCTTTCTCATGAGTTTCTGCTCTGGATAACTCCTGCTAAGAATGAAACTTGCAGTTTGGTCTGAATATCCCATCTGGGTGAGATTAGGTGCTCTTATGCTATTTTTTTTTTTTTTTAATTAACATAGGAACAGCAAAAAATTCTGGTCATCAAAATGCATAAATTAGGAGTGAAACTGGCCTTATTTTTAGACAATCTGTTTGTCAGCTTGATTTTATGCTAAGTGACTCTGATTGGAGAATACCTTTGGGAATGTAGTGTCCATGCATAATCTGCCACTGGTTAACTTAAGGAATTTCTCAATCGCTACAGAGTATGGATTTGTAAATAGGTTTTGAGGTTTTTTCTTCACATGATGTTTGCTGTTGTCGTAGGTGACAAATTTGTTATGTATCACGTTTTCCTGAGCCCTTGATGGACTTTTGTAACTGACTAAAAAATAAAAGCAAAAAAAAAAAGAGGAGGCTGGCAGAACAGCAGATGGCTAGAAAATTTATATTTAAAGAAGTATCTGTTTGCTTTATCATTTTAATTTTGTTTCTGTTGTCATTAATAAACAACTGCCTCTTTTGTTCTCAAGTGCTACATGGGAGTGTTTTTGTCAAGACTTGAGCAATAATTTTGTGACCAGCGCTGGTGTAGTCAGTTCTTCTTTTTGACAGCCAGAATTTGTAGGTTTTGTGAGGTAGACCAACCAGTATATTGTGGTTCCAGCTCAGATTTTCCATTATTGACTAATTGCAGATTTCTCTTTTTTTTTTGCAAGCCCTGGTGTTGGGTTCTCCATGTGCTCAACTTTCCCTGGTGCGTTTTTCACAGTGGCACAAGGTAGAAAAACAAACACTGAGCCTGATCCCGACAGCAGTTGTTAGGTGAAACATCTCCAGAAACAAAACCAGCTTGTGTTGTCCCTCACAGGGGACAGCACTGAGAATTGCTGGAGTACTTCCAAAACGTTGCCATTTTGAGGATTACCACAGTACTACCACTGAGGGATAAGAAATTCCCACAGAAGTTTTGTCAAAGATCAGTAAAAGAAGGTGTTAGTGGTGATGCCATGATGATTTTTTGCTTTTTCATATACCCCTCTCATATACCTTTCTCATATACCCTTTCATACAGCTTTGCATGTATCCTTAGTGCTTTTAGCCCACATACTTGTAATTCCCTAGGTTTGATAACTCACTTAGACCCAAAGTTCCAAAGTTAAGCCAAGAGACCAAACATCTTGGAAGCCTCGCAGTTGGGTCAGAAAGCCCCAGACACCGAGGTCCTCTCCAGAACACATTCTGTAAACCAAGATAGGCCCCCCCAGGGGGAAGGTTCCTCAGGACGGGGGCTTCTCTTGAGCCTCCCATTGGGGAATCTTGGATAGGTTTGCTAATGTACAAGGTCTATAACTGTATATGCAAATCTTGGGTGCTGGGACACTTGGGTGCTGAGACGCTTGGGTGCTGGTACACACTTGAGGGCGGGTGGGCACTTTCAGGTGTGCATTCTCGATGTGCACTCGGGGGTGCTTTCTACCTGGATGTGGTGCACCAAAGGATCCTTGAATAAATGCCGAGGTAAAACCCTTTTTTCCCCTCTAACCGTGTTTGGCTTTTAATTCTAAGCCCAGGGAAAGGCAACAGTGGAACTAGAACTTAACTGCAGGGCTGTGTGTTTTCAAGGACAGGTTACCCTCATGGTTGGAGGCCGTTCTTGGGAGTGATTCCTCCCAGGATCTCTATGTTCTAGTGCAGTGGAATCAGCTCGAAGGAATGGGACTCTACACAAACACTGCCAACTCTTGGCAATTTCACTTATTTATCCCTACTGTTTTAGGGAGTGGTTCTCTCTTGGATTGTTACAGATGAGCTGGAATTCCTGCTTTCTGTCGGAGAAGCCAAGATCAAGCACAGTGCTGTGCTTTCAGCCCCTGAGCGCTGCGGTGCCAGGGTTTGAGGCCTCAGCTCTGGGCACAGCTGGTCTGAGGGGTCTGGAGCGAGGAGGGAACCAGGCAGGGAACTGAGGGGTTGCTGCTCCTGCTCTGAGCACGAGTGTGTGTGTAGCAGGGCAGAGGGTATTTCTTTGCTTCAGGCAGCTATTTTAGCACAGGGTGTGTTGCCTGAAGCTGCCAGAAGCACTGCAGCTCCTCATGATGTGCATTTGAAGTGGGGCTGAAGCCAGTGGCTCTCCTCACCCTTCCCAAACAGAAGGTTATGCCAGAGGTGTGAATCATGGAATCCATGTGAAATCAAAAACAAAGGAGTTGGTGACATTTGGCAGCACTGCTGGACTGTGGGAATGTTCACTGAGCAGCAGGAGAGAATTGAGTCGAGGTCCTGCTGCCCCAGACAGCACCTCACTGCTCTGGGTGAGCACAGGTGTGGGGCAGGTGTCACTCCAGTGCCTCCAGCTGCCAAACACTTCCTGTGGTCACTGGAATCATGGGAATGTCCTTCCCTTCAGCCACCGTCCTGCAGGCTCAGCCTGAAGCTCTGCCACCTTCTCCTGACTCAGATCTGACTCTGATGCTTGGTTAGGACTTCACCTGGCCGGGTAAAACCAACCTTGTTGAACACCTGTGGACCTAGCTTGTGGTGAAACCTTGGCACGTCCAACACAAACATGTAACTGGTCCGGTCCTTTTTCTGTCCCTGTGCTGACAGTCTCTTTATAATTGCTCTGTAGGATTCCTTCAACATTTTTGTGGCAGTTTGCTGGCTGAATGGTTTCACAGAGAAGACCTTTGGCCACGATTTCTTTGCCGTGACTGCATCGCAGAGAGAAAAACAAGTGGTGTGCCAGCCAGTCAAATAAAAAACCCGACTGGAAGTTGCTGTGCAAGTTATTCCAGTATCCTGGTGCTGGTTTTATTTTTTCCTGTCACTGTTTAATTTGTCAAAATTTATGCAAAGAATTCAAGGTGGAAAATTCAGGTCAAGTTTGAAATACCATTTATCTGTGATGATACAGATAAATGTGTGCTCTGTTGGAGGGACTGTTGCCAGATTTTGGGGAAGGAAAACAGGTAAATGTTCAGCTGTAGCTGACATTCCTTGTTCCCAGTCCCTCATCCAAGTGAATTAATACTTTTTTTCCTATCATATTAACTGAGGGGATTCTCATTTGAGAAGCTGTAGCCAAATAATCCACAAGCACCTTACTCTTATATCCCTTTGCTTTTATTTATGGCTTAAACAGAGGTAAAATCTTTTAGACAGAAGATTGTATGGTGAGCTGACTGATAATCAACGCACCAAGAGAATCTGATGTAATTTCTGAGTTAGGGTTTGTTTTAGGTTTAGTAAATAAATTGGCAGTTTTGGTGTGGTAACAAAAATAAAAATCTAAGAATCCTTTTTAAATACAACTGGTAGTTTTACAGGTATTTCATATTGTCCTCAAGTCAGCACTGAACTTTTTTTTTTCTAGATAGCATGGATCTAAGTATTAATAAAATACTTTCGGGGGCCTCATTTCTATTGCCGTTCAGTGTTTTCCCAGGTTGCGAATGTTTAAACCTATATTCAGGTACCTCTGAAGGAAACTGCCACTTGCCACTCCTGGTTGTTCCTTTGGGTGTTCGAAAACTCGTCACTGTTTTCCTTAATCTGTTAATTCATACCATGAGGTATCTCTCTCTGGGGAGACCTTAGAGCCCCTTGCAGTACCTAAACGGCCTCCAGGAGAGCTGGGGAGGGACCTTGGACAAGGGCCTGGAGTGACAGGACAAAGCAGAATGGATTTAAAGTGACAGAGGGTGGGTTTAGATAGGATATTGGGAAGAAATTATTTATCAGAGCAGGGGTGAGGCCCTGGCACAGGTTTCCCAGAGAAGCTGTGGCTGCCCCATCCCTGAAGCGTTCAAGGCCAGGCTGGATGGAGCTTGGAGCAACCTGGGCTGATGGAAGCTGTCCCTGTCCATGGTGAGAACGAGATGGTTCTTGAAGTTCCCTTCCAACCGCAGCCATCCCAGGGTTTAACCGGAGCGGCGATGGCCACAGGCACCACAGGGAGGGTGGCACACGCATTCCTGAAAGCCTTCCCGGCCTGGGGGAGCAGGGAGCGCGCTGCCGCCGCCCGGCTTGAGGGAGCGCTTCTCCCGCCTTCGCCTCCCGTCAGCGGCTCCCGGCCGCCGCCCCGCCCCGGAGGCGGCACCGCCGGGAGAGGCAGCACCGGCAAAGGTAGCACAGCATCCTTGCTCCCCGCACACGCCAGGATTTGCCCCAGGGAAGGTGAGCGGGACAAGCCCGGGACGGCGGCGGCGGCAGCGCCGGGAGCCCGGCGAGGCCAAGCGGTGGCCGCGGGGGGAGCGCGCAGGTCCCCGCCGTGGCGGGGAGAAGGGGTCAGAAAGCGGGGAGAAAGGCGGCTTTTCCCGGGAGCCGCGAGGAGCCGGCGGGGAGGCTTGGGGTGGAATTGCGTGCTCGGCCCGGGGCAGATGCGCCCTGGCCGTGGCCGTGCCCTGAGTCACGGCGGCCGCACCGCAGTGCGCTGAGATGCGCTGCGCTGCGCTGCGCTGCGCGGGCCGGGCGCGGGGCCGAGGGACGGAGCGGCGGTGGAGCGGGGCCAGGAGGCACCGGCACCTGCCCCGCCGGGCCCGGGCACGGGACAGGGTGACCCGCTCCCCGCAGGCAGTCAGGCTCGTGGTCCCCTTCCCCCCGTCCTTTCCCCCTCATGCTGTCATTTACGATGACAGCAGGAGCAGGTCCTGTCCGCCTGGCTTCTCCCAGGTGGGACTGCAGAGAAATTTTGTTTCACAACCGGGCACCGAGCCTTCCGTGCTGTTGCAGCTGCTGTTTCTCGCCATTGAGATGGGTCGGATGTTTGACTTAAAAGACTAATTTAGGAAATTCCGTTTAGGAGATGTTTTCTGCTTTCATTTCTTTTAAGCCATGTTGTAAATTGCTGTTTATATACATATATAAATTATTTTTCAAAGGTCAGAATTTCCTGGTGTCTCGCACAAAAACTCATTTTGACAAAAATGCATTGAATTACCACTGTTTGTCTGGCTCTGATGACTTTTATTCATCTGCCTGACATTTATGCTGGTCATGACTTGGTGTTGCTAAAAGGCAAAGCTGTTTTTGTCTGCTGACACACGGGTGACTGAGGACTCCTGGAAGATGGAGAGATTCCCGGGGTGGTTCTGTTTGCTGTCCAGAAGGGCTCTTGCTGTAACCAACAGACTTAACAGCGTTCCTGCAGATCCACGTCACTGTGGGATGAGCCTCTGGCCCTGAAAAGCTTCTTGCAAAGTTGTTTACCCCAGAAAATGGGCTCGTCTTGCACATGATGGTTTTGGTTTTTATGGTTTTCCTCTGCTCAACAGTAAGTCATACAGAGAGGAGGAAAAAAAAGAGAGTGGGTTGGTTTTTTTCATAATTAGATGGGGTTTCTTCTTTGGATAGGTTTGGGTTTTTTGTTGGATGAGGTTTGGGGTTCTTTTGTCAGCAGAAGAATTAACTAGACTTAAGGTTGGGAAGCATTTAAATACTTTTTTGCTGTGAACCCATCTTTTCAAGTCCTCAGTCAGTGTCCTGGGAGGAAAAAGCTCCATCCTAACATGGTTAAGGCCTGCCCTGCCAAAATCTTATAGCTGCAGGCAGAATTAAGAGCAGTGCCTGTTCCACTGCAGTTTTATCAGATGTAAAACTTGTTATCCGAATACCTTTAATATTTTGAAAGTTACGGTGCCGCTTGGGCTTTAAAGACAAACATAAATCATCCCCTCCTAGCATGAGTATGGTCCCTCTCTCCCCGCTGTGTCTGCTTGATGCCTCCTCAGAACACCCTACTCTGCAACAGCAGAGATTTTTTGGTGGGAGCTGTGACTGTAGTTCAGTGTGCAGAAATCTGTCTGAGAAGTCCTGCTTTGGAGCTGCCTATGTTAAAAAAGATTCCTGACCTTCCCATCTCACTGCTGCCTACGGATTGCAGCAGCCATGGAGACCTGAGCCACTGCTGCAGGCACTAGGTGAGTTATCGCCTGTGTCAGTCCCTCAGTGAGACAGAGAAATTTTGGGAGAGGAGAGGCAAAAGCTCTTGTAGAGCAGCCAAACCTCTTGCAACCCCATGAGAGAGGAGTAGGGAGAGCAGTCTGGCTCCAGGGTTACCGGGGAATTGCTGAAAGAGAAAAAGCATTTGAGACCTTTCTTTTTGTTAGGTGCATTTGTAGCTGTGAGAAATTGGGAGGCTTGTTGAATGGTGTAATCAGAGAGGAGAGAGGAGACCCATCTGAGCCTGTCAGGGCTCAAATACCAGTTCTGAGAATAAAAATCCTGTTCTCAGAATAAAAATCTTCCCTTGGAAAGTGCAGTTATTTTTCCCTCTTGTGTTTCCCTGTTTTTCCTGGCCAGTGCTTTCAGTTTTATGCTGAAGCAAGTTGTGAAACCTCGGTTCACCACTGGGCATTTAGCTTTCAAATAGAATAAACTTGTAATCTCTCTTCATGCCCTCAAATTAGGGAAGAAGCATGACCAAGATGAACTGCGTCCTGCTGACTGCCTGCATCGTTCTGGTTGCTTTTTGTGGCTCCGGTGAGTAGAAGAGAGGGACTTTGTGGTTCAGTGTTATGACAGGGGCTGAGACAATCATGGAGAAAAACGCCAGAGGGAGGAAAAACAGCGAGAAAGGCCTGGATTATTTAATGCCACTGTGGGGAATGTCAGTGACCATCGAAGCAGGGCTCAGTTTCTGTTCTGATTGTCTCGGGTCAGGAGAGAGAATCGGGGGCAGGATGTGGTGCTGCTTAACACAGCAAAAAACCTGGTGTTTTGCTGCTAGAAAATGGGATTCCTCTTGTGTGAATTGGAAACCAGCAGGATGAGAGGGAAAGGAGATGGAATTTTAAAAGAGGATAGAATAAAACTCAGCTGCAAGTGTCTGTCATTGCCTGGAACAGGCAGTCTTCAAGAGCAGATAAAAGGAGCAAACGTTTAATATCCTGTTCTGCAGGCAGATAATGGTAAGTGTTTTTAAAAGTGATATAAATACATGCTTCAAGATGTGCCTCTCAAAATTGCCAGCCTCAATTGGTGCACTGACATAAGCTTGTCAGTTTTAACTGAAGTCTTGAGTTCAACAATTTTAGCTGAAGTCTTGAGCTTAATAACCAGGCATATGTTTTGTGACAGTTAGATGCAGATAGTGATTCTTCTTTTTCATTTGTTGTTTTCCTTTTTAATGCTGCTGCTGCCTCAGTAGTTTATTATTCAGTAAAGAGAAACCCTTGTTCTCTTAGGTTATACCTTAAGATGTTACCACTGTGACAACAGCCCTTCTGTGTGCAGGACCAACAGCACCTGCTTAACGACTGAAGACACTTGCTTGCAGATTAAATTTGGTAGGTACAGTGTCCCACAGACCTAAAATAAACCCACTCGGATCAGCTTTCATCGCCTGGACACCTCTAATCTGGCCCTAGCATGCGTTTCTCAGCCTCACTCAAAAGGAGCTTGCAAATACTTTTGAAGGTCATGCTTATATGCAAGCAATAATGTAATGATTTCGATAGGTGAGTTGCAGTTGTACAAGCAGGTACATACCTGTATATCCAGATTTGAAAAGATACACCAACAAACAAGCAAAAGCCTACCCAAAGGAGCTGAAAAAAATAAAGACAGCATTGACCTTAAAACACAATTTGTTACTCTTTAAAAACAGATAAAGGATGTGTAGCCCACAAAATAAACCTGCAGGTGAAGGGCTCAGTCATTCATGAATTGGCACTTTTAAAATAAATTCTCTTTTCCTCAGGGTGAAGGGATCTGTGTTTTAGGAGGGACATCTTTAACTAGATCAGGTTGCTCAGAGTCTGGCCTTGAACGTTTCCAGGGATGGGGCATCCAGCACCCCTCTGGACAACCTGTGCCAGTGTTTTACCACCCTTATCTACTCTTCAGGCTCTGTCTTCTGCACATTCTTCACTGAAAGCCTTGTCAAGTGCTGGCCCAGGCTGCTCAGGGCAGTGCTGGAGTCCCCATCCCTGGAGGGATTTAAAAGCCGTGGGGATGTGGCACTTGGGAACGCGAGTCAGTGGAGGGCTTGGCAGTGCTGGGTTAAAGGTTGGACCTGATGATCTCAGAGGTCTCGCTCAGCCTAAATGATTCTGTGAGTGCAGGCTGAGCTGGCTGGTGATGCCAGGTATCACTCAAGCTCCACCCCGTAGCTCCCAGTGGGTCATTTGGACTGAACCGGGTACACACTCCTGAATTCCTAGTGAAAGCAAATTTGGTAACTTCTAAACACTTGAATTAAAAAGAGCAAGTGCGTGGCTGTGGCAAAAACAAAACTATAGGGCTGATGCTGGGGGCACAAATGGGCTACAGGACACAAGACTTAGCAAAAGTGTCCGTTCTGGGCAGGGTGAGAGGCCAAGCCCAGTGATCTGTCCCTGAAAGTTCGTGTCGCATTCTCACTGCCAGTTTTATATGAAATTGGGGGTACATTTTATACCTCATTAGCCACTACTGTGCAGAGTGCTGTGGCTGGGACTGTGGTCAGACCTTCCCCTCTTTGTACAGAATATTCCTTGGTAGGAGGTTTATGCAACACATTTCTGGGTGTGGGGTCGAAGAACCAGACTGCGCGGTTTCTGCCTCCCCCCACTGCCCCCCGGTGCCATGGCAACACAGGCCACCAGGCCTCCATCCAATTTCTGTGTTTATACCACGGGCCCTGTCACAGATTGAGCTTTGCCTTCTCCTCACTGTTTTATTCTTCTAACAGTGGCAGTCTAAGCAGTGCTTCTCCCTCCCTACCCAAAATGGTGGTCCTGTCAATACTCTCTTAATCTGTTTAATTTTTTTGTTCCGTAGGTAAATTGAGAACTTTCTCCTGCTGGAAGGCATCCCAGTGCAGTGTGAATGAAATTGCTGATTTCTTCCAGTTGGATAATTTTGAATTCTTTTGCTGCCAACACGACCTGTGCAATGAGGGTGCAATTACTGGGGTTAACAAAGCAGCCTTCAGTATTGCTTCTGTAATGGCCGTGTTATGGATGCTCCTGTAATAATCCTGATTTGTAAGCTGTCCTTTCAAGATGAAATTACACAAAACCATTAACTCTTTTCTATATATTGCATATTTTCAGCTCCTGTCCGTAGGCAGAAACATTCCCTTGTAATTTTAAGTTGTTTCCCAAGGTTCTGTCCGTTAAATCACTGTCTCCATTCATGGGAAGGAGAAGTGTGTTGTTATCAGTCACTGGGTGTTTTGATCTGTCCCCATGTTCATGGGGAAGATAAGCTCTTGTGAAGTCGTGTTATCTTGTGGAGAACCTGGGCAAACTCCAGTGGCTGATGTGAAGGAGAAGGAACACTACAGCTTTTCTGCTGGAAACTGTCATTTTTTTACCGTCCCATAAACTGTCATTATTTTTGGTTGGCATTTCCGTGGGCTTTGATTTGTTTTGCTTTGGATCCTCCTTGTCGCAGACCAAGCAGTGGATTTGCCCTCAGCACAAGACGTGTTGGATCATAAGTGTACTTTGCTGCAGTCTCTGTGATGAATATGGAAATATTCAGTTTCAAGTCATGTAAACACTTTGTTCCCATCACTGTACCTTTTTTTTTTTACAAGCCAATGATATAACCTTGTCAAGTGCTGTTATTTTGGGAGAAAGCATCTCCATTTCTTAAACCAAAACCAAAATACTGCTATAAGTGAGAAACACTTTTCCTTCTTTTTTTTTTTTTTTTAAATATACA
>VXAZ01000161.1:145933-166086 GCA_013399875.1 Gymnorhina tibicen
AGTTATCCCAGCCTGGCACCTATATATATATATATATATATATTTCTGGGAGCATGTAGACAACATGTGATAGCTTCTTTTTTTATTTTCCTCATACATTATCCATGCCTAGGATTTTAAGTGAGCATGTGCTTTGCACTGAGTATTTATTGGTATCCTGAAAATCGATTATAACATGCTAAGGAGTTGAAATGGCACATGTAGGTTACTTCCCCACCTAGTTAGCTTTTGGGTTTTGTTGAAAACAGCGCCGTGCAAACTTAACCCTCCAAGCTTCCACCTAAGAGTATTAAAATCTTGCAGAACTTTCTTTCCATAAATGCCAATGCACAGTATAGGTGTGTATTTATATAGCATGAATAAAACCTGCTCAGTCTGTAGGTGCGAGAGGTCTGGAGCTCAAATACTGAAATACTTTGGTTGCTCTGCTCTGTGGTGGAGCCAGACCTTGGGGCGTCTCTGGTACCTGGGGACCCTCTCAGTCAGATGGGATGCCAAATCCTCCTTTTTCCTCTTCTGGAGCTGCTGGCATATCCCTGCCAGAGTTGTGTCCATTGCCAATGGGATATCCTCTTCCTGAGGGCCCTCGCTTGTACTCGTGACACCAGTGACACCAGTGACACCAGTGACACCAGTTCACCAGTCACAACAAGAGTGTTGTTCCAAATCCCCGATGTGTTCCGCAATGTACCTTTTGGTTGAGCTTATTGTAGCTATGAAAGTGTCCTGGGATCTCTCTCCCATCAATCAAAATATGGAAGTCGTCCTGTCTTTGATTAATAAAAGTGTCTGAAAAGAAGAATGTGGAGTGTGTGGTGATTTATTGGTATCTATGGCTGGATAGAACTCCAGTTGTTTCCATGGGAGGTGCATCCATGCTTCCCATCCAGAGACTCAGCAAGTTCCACGTAGACTTCTTCCTTATTTTTATTTCCCCCCTGATTAAAAGCAGACACTGGAAGATGGTAATTTCTGCACAATGACTTTTTCCACTGCTGCAGCACCATTTGTCAAACTCAGGCTCGTTTCAGGTGAACAAGTATTAAAGCACTGACTCAATGTAAATTGGGGGAAGGTTTGTAGCAGAGGGGTGTCCTTTTGTTGGACAAGACGATAGATTCCTTATGCTTAAATCATCCTGAAGGCAGCATTTTTTCTCTGTTATACTGTCAATGTCTCTTTTTTGATGGTGGCACTTTTAAACTTGTTTTATTGCTGTATGGCCTGCGTATATAAAACATTCTCCTTTTTTGATAAGTGCAAAAAGGAGCTCTGTATTTTGTGTGTCTAATCTTCAAGCAATCATTTTTACTATTTCTTTTTTGATAGCCTTGAACACTTTGTCTAATTTATCATACTTTTTGTTTCTCTTCTGGAAGCAGCCTAAGCAACAAGTCCTTGTGTTTTAATTGTGTTACTTTCTTTTTGCAAAGATTAACCAGAACATGGTTTAATTCCTGTAAGGTTTGCATTTTCTGTCTCTGGCTGTGCTGACTGCTGAGCCCTCTCCTGCAGATTGTTGAACAGTGATTGCTCCTTCAATTTTGGCACTTCTCCCCCTGCTGCCGCTGTGTTATGCCCAGATTTGCTGGCCAGTCCGCAAAAAGGACCAGTAAAACCAAGAGAGCCATTAAAACCTTGGCTCAAATATTAAAATATTAAAATTCGTTCAACTCCGAGTCCACGGGGACCACCAAGTCCTCTGCAAAGCTGTTTTCCCCCTGGTCAGCCCCCAGCCTGTGCTGGTGCCTGGGGTGATTCCCAGCCCTTGGGGTGGGTGTCACAAAGTGGAGCCTGTAACCCAGGGATTCCTAACTTTCGGCCACCCTCGGTGGGAACATCAGCCAGATACTTTGTGTGGGTTAGCTGTGTCCTGTAAGACCCAGGGTAAGGCAAGACAAGCTCAGGGGGAGCGGCTGTGTCACTGTGCAAAGGTGTCTGTTGCCCTCTGCAGTGAGTGCTGGGTAACTTGTCACTGTTGCCAGGGTTGTTCTGGTTTTCTTTTGTAATTATCTGAGTGATTTCCTCTGTTCTGAATCAGTGGCACAACTAAAACCTCATCCTTTGAACTGTGCTTTTTATGCCAATACGCATCACTTAAGTACTAATGGCCATCTGATCACCCTACATCTACTTCTCAGTTGCTCTCCTAACCAGCAGTCTCTTTTTTGGGGGTGGGACAACACACAAGTTACATAGGAACAGGAAGGAGAAGGTAACAAATGGAAGCTGCAGCAACAGCAGGAATTCATTCTTGTGATCTGTTTTTACCACTAATTCCTCCTCCAAGTCCTCATGGTGGTGACCAGGTGTCCTTTGACTTGAACTTGGGCATGGAGAGAGAGCTTGGAAGCCTCCCGGTACTGGTAGGAATGTGGGGCTGATATACCTGGTTGAGAGGAATTTGGCTTTATCCTGCGTGAAATCCTTCTCTGGTTTTACCACCCCTCATCAAAGATGAGGTGGGACGTCTCCGTGTTATTTCAGGATGCAGGAAATTGTGAAAAGAAGCAGATGCACGGG
This sequence comes from Gymnorhina tibicen, assembly GCA_013399875.1. Taxonomy (NCBI): domain Eukaryota; kingdom Metazoa; phylum Chordata; class Aves; order Passeriformes; family Artamidae; genus Gymnorhina; species Gymnorhina tibicen. Next base: position 148,457 of record VXAZ01000161.1, read on the forward strand.
GAAAAGCTGACAGGCAGAGCAAGCAATTTCCTCCCACTGCTTATTGGTGTGAGAGGAATGAGGAGGCTGACCAGTGGGCAGCTTTATTCTGTAAAAAGGAGTTGCTAAGATAATAGAATAGTCCCAGCAGAGAGCTGCACGTTAAGTAACTCGTCGTTGCACTCACTGGGGCATCTGGATACAGCTGTTACACAAATATTAAATGCATTTAACGACAGCAGCGTTCTTCAGCTGGAAGAGAGTTTAATGTGTCTGAATCTCTGCGTGTCTCCAAGGGCTTGGATCTCACTGGTCCTAAGCTGGCATCACAGCAGGGGATTTTGGCTATGCCTAAACATCCAGGAAAGAGTTGTCTGTGAGATCCCCATGTTTACTGAGGCAGAAACGAGCGCACTGCACTTTCTGACTCAGCACAAGGTGAATATTGCACCAACGGGACAATGCTAACACCATCCTGCACTTTAGAGAGGGAGGAGGGAGCGACTGATTGGCTGTGAGATCCCCAAAAGAAGCACGTTGTCATCTCCACTCCTGTCTTTCCAAGAATAATTTATACATTGGGATAAAATGAAGACCTGCAGATGATATTATTTTTATGGGTGTGACAACTTAACAGCATAGGGAAAACTGTCCTAGGAGCCTAGGCAAGGGCGAATTAAAAATGCTTTTGGTGTCTTCCTCCTAAGTGGAATGAATGGAAAAAAGAGTGTTTGGAGCAAAGTTCTCCTCCTGAATAATGAAATCTCTGCATGTGATCCAGTGTTGGTTCTCTTTAAGGGATAAGGAGTCTTGAACGGATTGAGATGCTTCTGAACCCATGCCCCAGCCCCTTGTGAGTCCAGCTGAGTTATTCGTGGCACACTGGCACTGTTCAGGAATGACAGCTTCACCGTTCCTCACCGCTCAGGGTTGGTTTGACGCTTTAATTTAAACCAGCCCCTTACACCATTTTGGTGGGTAAGGATGAGACTGAAGCACGTGCACTCCCACGTTCTCCTCTCTCACAGGTATTCAGAGATGCTGCTGTGGGGCGGGTTTGGAGAAAAGCTGTGGAGACGCTGCAGGATGGGAATAAAATCACAGAGGTTACAGGTTGAGAGGATGGATGCTGTGGTCAGATTCAGTCTGGAATTTGTTTTGGAGACTGCTGCAAACCACAGAAACCTCATTCTCCAGAGGATTCTCCAAGGAGTGCTCTGTGCCGCATTCAAGCCCACGGTGCTGGAGTTCATTCCACGCTCAGATTCCTATTTCCAGAGATGCTAAAGTCTTCCAGGGAACTTCAGGCAGCCATCATCATTAGCTGTCATGTTCCAAAGTGGTCAGGTCTTGGGTGAGAATGTGCACAGCTCAGTGTCATCACTTAGCTCGCATCCAGAATGAACAACGATAGGAGTGTTGCACCAGGAAAAGATTAAAGTGATTAAAATGACAGCCACGTCTTGAAATCTAATGACTTTTAAAGCCTGATGGGTTTCTTCCTTCCTGCTCCCAGTCACGGTAATGCTGCAGGCTGCTGTGAATTGAGGTTTATCCTCTGTTCCGTGGGATTGAAGTGATGCTTGTCTGGGCAATGGTGGGGCTGTAGCCCAGAATCCAGTGCCAGGTATCTCTAGAAAGCTGCGGTTTTCACACAGATTAAATCACTATCTGAAAGATTACAGAAGGCAAAACAAAAAAGCTGCTGCTGTCAGATACGAGGCACAGCTTCCTTTTGTACTTGTATGTTTTGCCCTACAGCAAGCTGGAGGTGGTTTTCTTTCTTTCTGCTTAGAAAAAGGATTTTCAATCCACTCCTCTCCCTGAGTGTGAGATCAATACAACTATTGTTATGAAAATTCCCTTTCCTAATTATACAGCAGCCAGTTTTTCTAGTATGAAAGTGGTTTTATTTATATATATCTCTCAATTACATTATACACTGAAACTGAGGTGGTGGAATTTTACTGGAGACCTTGGCATTGCTCACATGTAACTGTAACAAACTAAAGGAGAGTCTAACGGGACGAAGGGCTTTGCTTTGGGGTAATGACTTTAAATTGAAGGAGGGTGAATTTAGAGTAGGTATTAGGAAGAAATTCTCCCCTGCGAGGGTGGTGGTGAGGCACTGGCACAGGTGAGCAGTTAATAAATACGCAGTAATGTGTAGGGGGACATATGTCCGGCTTGTACGTCCCTGCTTCCTCACAGAAAAATGGGGAAAAAGTTTAGGAATACCAGGAGATCAACAGGCCTCCGGGCCAGAGCCCCGTGCGGGAGGCGGGCGGGCGGTCCTCCGCGCCGCCAGGGGGCGCTGCGGCGGGGGCGGAGCCGCTCCCGGCGGGCGCGGCCGAGGCTGCGGGGCCGCAGAGGCGGCNGCACGCCCATTGCCAGGCGCCGATGGAGCCGGGCAGGAGGGGCTGGAGATGACGGAGAGGGTGGAAATGACTCACTGGAGTTCTCTGCGCCCCGCATGCACCTGCGCTGCTCTGATCTGCTTCGCCGCTCGGTCACTCTTACAAAATAGTGCTTTGCTTGTATGTTACAGATATGTCTATTATGGAAAATAAGTAATAATTCATATTAATGTTTAAATGTGGCCAGTGTGACTAAGAGGTCGTGCTTATAACAGGTCCAAGTAATAGCTAGATAAATGTCTCGTATTTTTACAGAGTGTGTGTGATTTGGTTAACACTGCTTCAGTTTGTGCTGTGTGTTGTATGTTCATGCAGATTTTGGCCGAGATTTTGTCCAGGAGCTTCTAGCTCATATATGGCCCAGATCTTTTGAAAACAAATTTAGTTTGTTTAGCAGAAGAAGCAACATCTTGGTGGGTAAAAGCAAAAGTGTGCAGGGACAAGGAGAAAATAATTAAATAAAAATGGTTTTCTTTCAGTGGGTGTGTTTGCAACACTGAATTGTTTTGGGAAATGGGTTTAAAATAATATTAGCTGAGTTTTTAGACTGTTTGTTTTTCTGCTGTAGTCCCGTGGCAGAGAGGAGGGAGGGGACTGCCATCACCTTCCTCAGGAGTGAGAGCTGGAATGAGCTGCTGCCCAAATCTGTCATGTGCCCCTTGAGCTGGGCCCTGTGGTCTCTGAGTCAGGGCACTGAGGAGGCTGGAAAGTGCCCAGATGAATAATACATGATTAGGGTTTTTTTAGCTGGATTTGGCTGCAGCTGGTTGGGGATGAGTTAGGAAGGCAAAGCTGCCACTGGGGCTTTTTTCTTTGGTAACATCCTGTTGTGATAAGAGCTGGGACCTCAGTTGTACTTTGAGCATCAGGAGGAAGCTGTTTTATAAAATTAAGCGGCATCTGTTGTGTCTTGTGGAATTTGTGGAAGATAAAGAGTTGAGAGATTGCAGTTTTAACTAACGATTACAGCTTTAACTTGCTGTCTGTACCCCGGGAAAAAAGCAAAAACCACCTTTGGTTGATTTCATGCTGGGCAGGAAAAGCCTGATGAGTTTTGTTTCCCAGTGTGGTTTGGAAAACTCCTCAGTGTTTAGTGTCACTGGTGTAGATAAAAAAAAACACCAGGAAGGAGTGGTTGAGGTATTCAGGTAGGAATGCTGGCAGGTGAGACAAGCAAAATGATTCCATCAGTCAGAGCTGGAAATGAGCTGAAATATTTACAAGTGAAATACCAATGCACCACCAGGTTCCATCTAGTGAGTCATTCTGTCCTCTTTGTACCTGGGTAACCCTTTCATGTGTCTGGAAGTGAGCTTTTCACTGGGAACAGCTTTGATGTTACAGCTCTGGAGTAGTTATAAGAGGAGGGTTTTACTTACAGGTTCTGTAATTCCCACCCCCACACCCATGGCTCGTTTGCTGATTTAAATGTTAGGAAAGATCCTTAGGAGGATCCAGTCTGGCCTTGTAGGTGATGTGGGCCAGAGGTTGCAGTTGGTGTTTGCTGGGTTTAGCTTTGAAGTGATGGACAGCTGTAAAAGCAGCCTCTGCTATCAGGCTGCATTCTTTTAAAGATAAGCTGTGTGCTAATGCTTACTATAAACTGCTCCCCAAACTCAGGCCCGGGCTGTGAATGTGTAGTTCAGAAGTCTGTAATACAGAGTGGAAAGGACACATGATTTTCCTCTGGGCGTTGCTAGCTGAGAGTGACAATTGCTGAGCAGGTGCAGTGCTGGTTGTACTTCTCAGATATGCAGCAGTCACAGCAATTAAAGCAGTTTGATGTTATTTAGTGGTTTTAGCCTTAGTGTGTGATTTTGTAGAAATCTGCATCGATGTAATCCCTGTTTTCCTGCAGTGACAGGCAGTGTCTAAGGCCAGGTTAAATATTAGCAAACTATATGTGGTTTGTATCTTCTATTTATATGTTGGAGAGGCAGCTGTACTGAATAATACTCCATGGTATTCACTCTTTAAAGACTTCTCTGGATTATTTTTGGTAGTATTGGCATTTTCCTGACGGGCAATTTTTAGAAAAGGCATGTTGTGCATATTTTGTACATGATGAGAAGTGTTATTTCTCAACAGCTGGTGGTGTAGTGGAGATCAGAGGTGCTGTCAGAATTGAACAAATCACTCTCAAGCATTTCACAATGAGATCCATAGAAGTATGAATTAATTACAGTTATTTGAGTCCCTGATACTTACTGTGGCATTATTTCATTTATGTTTCCGTAGCTGTCGTGGAACTATGTGGAAATGGGGTAGTGGAGATGATTCTCCTTCTAAAACAGCAGTAAGTACTGAATTACTATTAATATCTTCTTAAGAATCTCTGACAGAGAGAATCTTTCATTTTTCATACACTAACCATATGTATTTGCTCTTTTATAAAGCAGTGGTTTGGCTGGTTTTACCATGACAGTTTTAGGGCTCTAAAAGTCAGGTTGTGTTCTTGTTTCTTATCTCCTTGATATTTAATCTCTCATGCCTACCACAGCTGGCTGTGCTTGTCCTCACTCTGCTTATCCTGCCTTAAGGAAACATCTGTAGGAGTTATATAAGCTCTGTCCCCAGCGTATCTTTGGGTAGAGTAGGTTCAGTATCAATATTTTATGGGTATTTATTTTATTTAGCAGCACTGCTGGCTGTCACAACACAGATCCAGTGAATGAGGAAATTCAGGTTTTGATCCCTGGAATGCTTGGGTGGTTTTGCTGTATTTCAGGCCGATATTCCTAAAGCAGTTCATAAGGTTTAGAATTCCACGTGATTTGGTAAAACCAGCCTGCTCTGGGTATTTACAATCCGTGGAAGTTTTAGTATCGCGTTTGCTGACTGTTGTGATAACGTGAGACGCCAAGTGCAGGCACTTGAGGAGCAGCGCTGTGCGCCCCATTTGGCTTTCTGAGGGCACCCTGAATATCCCCAGGCTGAACATTCCCCTGGATATCCGCAGGCTGCGGGCTCCCGGGACGCGGGAAGCGCGGCGGTGACGGATCTGACGGAGCAGCTGACGAGCACCGAGCAGCTGCTGGCACAGCTAAAGGAGCTTGTCAGGGAGAAGGATGCTGAGCTCCGAAGCAAAGATCTTCAGTTAAAGGTACCGTGCATGTGTTCATGTCAAACCCCTTCAGTCATTTTTGTAATGTTCTACAAGCTTCTGGTCAGTTACAGCAGCTCTAGGATGGTCACAAGGAGCTATTCTGGGGCCTGGACATTGCTGCTTTTTCCCAGCATGTGTTCTGTTCCAGGACTGAACTAGAAAGAATTTATATCTAATATCCTGAAGGCTTTTTTTGGGGCTTGTTATTCTCTTTTAAAAAATCCTAAGGTTGATCTCTTCCTACGAGAGACTTCTTTCTGCCCTTTTATCTGTGGATGTGAACAGACGTGTTAAAATACTGCATATTTTAAAACTCACTGTAAATCAAGTTCTCTTTAAATAAAATGAAACAAGCTTTTACACAATTATGAAGGTATCTGTCTTTTTGTATTTTTTTATGGAAAAAATAATTCATTCTTCTCGTTAAAAAATCGAGCCTAGAATTTGTATTGCTATGAAAAAAATAGGGAAATTTCTATCATAAGGCTTTGAATTCTATACAGTAATAATCACCATGTGCAGAAATTTTAAATAAAGAAGACAGAATTTAAATAATGAAAATGAAACCTTGTAATATCTCTTCAGGGAAGATATTTTTTGTTAATCACTTCAGATTTCTCCCTCTCTCTTTTTTTTTTTTTAATGGAAGAATCGAAGCAGGCAGTTGTCCGTGTAGCTGATTTAGTCTGTCATGACTTTGATGTTTGTAGGAGGAGAAGGAATCTGCTGATGCCAAACTTTCCAAGCTGAAGCTGCAGAACAAAGCCAAGGTTGCATCATTAACCTCGCAGCTGGAAGAACTTAAGAAGCAGTTACCAGTGGCAGGAGGCTTAGAGGCCAAAGCAGAAGCAAAAAAGGTAAGGTGTCCTCACATTTTAAAGCAGATACAATTTCTGGGGTGCTGTAGGCGGTTTTCCATGCTGGACTCAATGAGGAAATTCAAATTTTGAACTGAGTCAGGTTAGGATCAGGGTAGACTGTGTGGGTGCTGTCAGTTCACCTGTGTTTCTATTTAATTCTTTTTATTTTTCAACAGAAATCCAGAAAATTGCACATTCCCTTCAAATTGTTTTAGTAAGAAAAGTTCTCACTCCTTCATCCTGTTAGCAGCTCGAAGGTTTGACACGTGTGAATGAGGCAGATAAGGTTTGGGGAAGAAATGAAAACAAAACCTGCCTTGTTGCTTAGGAAATGTAAAGCTGTCCTTATTAGCAAGATGTAAATGAAGTGCTGGAAAGTGACAGGTGTTTGACTGTTAACAAGAGATTCTCAGATTGTTTGTAGTAACACAGTTGTGAAAGTAGACTCGTTTCTTCAGAGCAGGACTTCATACAGCTTCTAAAGTAACTTTAGTGAGGCTTTAATTTTTCAGGTGAGTTTGTATTTAAAGGCTGTGCTGAAAGGGAACAGTAATAATCAATTTGTTGCAGTGCCCACTTGTCCTCAAAAATGTCCAGTAAAAATGTATTTTTCTGATATTTTTTTGGCTGATAAAACACGTGCTTAGCAATTGCACTTGAGTTCGGATAATTTCTATAAAACACAATTACACCTGTGGAAATTCTGATTAAAAACATGCTTAGGAATGGTTTAATTTCAGTTTTTTTCCCCCCAACAGTCCTGTTTTCCCTTTGAGATATATGGAGGACGTTTGCCAGATTATGAGTTTCAGTTGCCAGAGGAAGTGAATCTCCTTGCTGCACATCCAGTCCACTTTTTAGCAGTAATTATCATGATTAGTTTAAACACAAAGACTTTTATAAGCTTAATACAAATTCTGTGCCATCTTCTACACAGAATATGAAATACATAAGAGAACTGAAACACAAGTCTATGAGTAAAGTCTGCTTTTTCACCAATGTTATCTGCCTAAGTAAAGGTACAGAATCCAGGAGTTACCTGTTCATGGAATGCAAACCTCCCTGTTCTTGCAGGCATCAAAAGATGGAGACCAGGAAAATGCTGCAGCAAATCGAGGGAAAATACTAGTGCTGAGAAGGAGAATTGAAGAGCTGGAATCCCAGATCACACAGAAAAATGAAGAGTTACAGAAAAAGGTGGAGTTTTTTATGATGTGACTTTTCACCTTTGTGGTGTAGGATTATGTTGGAATATGTTTATTTAAAAGTACATTTAATTCTGTGCTACTGAACAGCTGTTCTGGGAGTTTTGTGTTGAGGAGTTGATATGTCACAGCCTCAGCAAGGGCAGTGGGAATTCTGTCATTGTGCCTTCAGTGAGCAGTGAATCCTGGATGATGGAATAGGATACACAAAGATGAGCTCTGTGGGTCAATGTTGCCTTTAAATCTTGCATTTTGAACAAAAATACTGGTTTGCTTCTTTTTTTCTCATTGAAAAAATAGGGCATAACAGGAATAAATGTAGGCAGGGGCTGATTTCATGTTGTGGTGTTTTGTGGACATAACTTCCCTGGGGAAGGTGGCAGGAATGGGAATGCTGCAGAGCTTGAGAGAGAAGGGTTCAGTAAATAAAGATTACACTTCAAACAGAACCAGTTACACATCTGATTGTAATTTTTGGAGTACTCTAACATGGGCAGTAAGGAAATGATGCAAACCATTCTTCTGTACTGGAGATGGAAGCACAGACCACAAACAATTCTGCCTTTCCACCTTCAGGATGCTGAGCTGGAGGCCCAGCGCAGCCGTGGGGCTGACATGGATGCCATGCTGGCAGAGAAGGAGAAGAAGCTGGCTGAAAGGGATGCTTACATCAGGGATTTGCAGGTGGCCTGTGGATCCAGTGATGCTGCCAATGAGATATTCCTGCCCAGTGAAGAATTGAAAGTATGTTAGCAGCTCAGTTATAAAACCTCTGTAGAGTTTTCAAGGAACCAATTAATTCTGATGCGTTGCGTGTTCAGTCTCTCTCTGGAACAATTAACTCATGTGAATAAAAACTCTTTACTGCCTATCTTCATTTATATATATTTACTTAATTATTTTGTCCTTACCAGGGAAAGGCTTCATGATTGCTGTATCATTTTTCTGCTAATTGTCTTTTGGTTTGCGTTGCAAAGAACCAGCTGGCAGCTAAAGAGTCATCACTGCAAAGCATGGAGATTCTGGTGCAGAACCTTACCAAGAAGGTGGGAGACAGTGAAGAAAAATGCAGCTTGTTCCAGGAACAGATCGAGAGTCTGAAAAATATGCAAAACAAGGAAAGAGAGCGTTTCCAAGGAAAAGAAGCTACATATATGGAAAATGTAAGTAAATGCAGGGTTCCAGACGTTATATCCAGTTCTTAGGAAAATGGTAAGAGAGCTACAAACCACATTGGAAGTAGAATACAGGTGTTTGAGGAGGAGACTGCTGTTTGGGCTTAATTGATAGAAACGTGCTAGGAATGAACATAACTGACTAATTAATGTATTTACTATTACTGGAAGCAAGATTCAGACTTAATTTGGAATCCATTGTATTGCTGTACCTTTAATTGGTCAGTTCAGTGTAGTTTTACTATAGTTTATGGACTGCTTTCATATTTATTTTCTTCGTGGTTTTAGGTACGTATGTTTCAAAATATTATTCAGGAGAAGGAAAAGGAGCTGGAAGCACAGAGAGAAAAACATGAGCAGGAGCTTTTTAGATTAGCTGCTAAATCTGATGCAAGTGCTGACCTAGAACAGGTACGTTGCTCTGGAAACTCAGCAGCTTGAATTGGGAATCATGTAATTACTAAACTCTGTGACACAGTTCAAATGTCTGCTTGGGAGATTAAAAATAAGTCTTTTCTAGATTGCTTGATTATTTAACTTTATTTTTGGTAGCTACTAAAGGCCTTGAAACAGAAGCTCCATGAAAAGGAAGAAGTCATGCTGGGAAGGACACAGGTGATTGATGTCTTGCAAAAAGAGCTGGATGCCAAGGACCAGCAGCTGAAAGTAAGAAATGCCATAAGTAGGAATACAGGTATAATGTTTGAGAGTGGTAGGAAAAGTACTTTGCCTTAAAATTATAAATGTTTTTTGTGCTGTTGGTTTTTTTTTAACAGGAGATTAATGAAAACCTGAAACGTCTTCTGTCTGAAAAAGAAAACCTCCAGTCTAAACTGGATGCTGAGAAACATGTAATGAGAGCCCAATTAAGAGACATGATGGAGAAACATGAGCTTGAAATGACAAAAGTTAAGGAGAAACACAATGCTGAACTGCGTGAAATTCAAGAGAAACATGAAACTGAGCTGCAAGAGAAAGATCAGGCCCTGGTTCAGCTTCAGAAACAAGTGGCAGAATTGAGTGGTGGTGGACAGAGTAACTCCAAAGAAGTCAAAGATCTGGAATCTATAACCAAAGAGAAGATGGAAGATTTGGAAGGTATCCTGTTGAAACAGTTGTCACTGACAGTATTAAAGGTTTCTTTGCCCCAGACTTTGAGGTATTTTGAGCCAATTTAATACCTGTTGCAATTGGAACTACATGAAATTTGATGGAATATTATTGCCACACTAATTAAAGTGATCAAGTACTATGATAATGAGGGTTAGAGGATCACCAAGGTAATCACATGAACTATGAATTTCTCACTGTTTCTAATTCTTATGTTTTTCTGTGAATGCTGTTGTCTTGTGTAAATGTGTAACTTCCAATTGCTACAGGAATTAAACTCAAGGCTTGTATTAATAATCTTTCCAAGGTTTTCAGTAATTCCTGCTTCTTGTTTCTTAGTCCAAGTGAAACTGAAAACAGAAGAAGCCAGCAAATCTGAAGCCAAGTTTTTGAAAATGAAGGCTTGGTCCAAATCAAGAATCAAACAGCTGGAGGATGAACTGAAAAATGTATGTGTAGCTTTATGTTTTATACTCTGTGCCTTTCTCCAGCTACTGTGCTTGGAGATTTGATTGGGAAAAAGTAAACTGTGGGGCAAATAGAATATTAAAATAGTTTACTTTATGAAAATGGAATGGACATAAAGTGTTGATACAAGATGTAGTTTATATAAAAAATAATACAAATTGGTGTTACCAGCAATCAGGAGTAAATTTGTTAGAGCTGAGCTGCTGTATTGCACTTTAAATATTAGAAAAACAGCTATTCTAGATACTACTAAAGAATAAGAAAAAAAAGGTTGCAGTGACTTTGCAGTGACTTTGCTGTGATTTTGCTGTGTTTGAAACCCCCATAACCTTTTTCTTTCAGTTTTCCTCAAAGAACAATGATGTATCTGCCTTAAACAATCGTGTGTCAGAATTAGAAGTGGAAAACGAAGAACTACAGGCAAAACTGCAGTCATTGCATGAAATCAGAACTCAAAATGGTAAAAGAAAATCTTTTGTGGATGATCCAAAGTAAAGAGACAAAAATAAGTTAAATTATTTGTGTCCTCATGAACCAAATTTATTGTTTTTGTAGAAGAGCTGCTGAAAAAGCTGGAGCTCTATGAAGAGCAGCAGAGGAAGCTGCAGGCTGATCTCGACCAAGTTACAAAGAGAGCAGCTTCACAGGTTAACTTGAAAATTAATTTGCATGAGTTATTGATTAATGGTGCTAATTAGACTTTGAAAAGTGTGTCAGCTGGACTTTGGACCTGAGAATTAATTCATTGATAGATGGAATTGTCAGTGTCAGTGGCTGTTCAGTTGGAGAACAAAATGACAGGTTTTGAATTACTTACAAAGATTGATTTCTACCTACTGTGCACACACTTGAAATTACATTTTTCCAAGCAGTTTGCTATTTAACTATGTTAAACATGAGTCATCAAAGTGTGGCTGTTATTTTGTAGACAAAATATTTTTAATATTTTATGAAGTCGTGGGCCTTGTTTTTCACATAATCTACAACATCTACAGTCTACAGTTACCAATTTCATAGATTTTTATTTATGCAGAGTGGTGAGTTATGATGGTTTGCCAGCTTAAAATGTATTTAAATTTGCAGAGGGGTGTGGTAAATACATTTTAATGCAGAATTTCTCTTGTTAGGCCAGTGAATCAGGTAGTGTGGATGAATTGCAGAGTCAGCTCTTGGAATGGCAGGAAAATGTCCCAGAGTCAGAGGAATCCCGGGATCAAGTCCGAGAAGAGAAATCTGCCATGGCCTTGAGAATGGCTCAGATTGAGGAGGAGAGAGAAGGTGAATTGTTTTACTTCCAGTACAACAATCCTGTTTTTAGAGATCTGTGTGTGTCTGCTGTGCTTCGGACTGAATTGATGCACACCACCGTGACTCGTTTCTGTAGTCATAAAATGTGTATAGTTAGTGAAATTGCTGAAATTTGCAATTTCTGCTTTTTCCTATTCCCTCGGGTTTGTTTTTCATACATTCATCTTGTTTTATATAATTTTTATAAGTAGATGTGCTGTTCTGTTTGCCATTTGAGCTGCTGCTCTGTTAAGACTGCGTGAAAAGCTTATTGTCTGCATATGAGAAATGATAAAAATGATAAAAACCCGTATTTTATCAGTGATCAACAGTTCCCCGTTTAAATATTAAAACTGCCTGCCTAGAGCAACTGGTGAAGGTGTGGGGGACTGTAGTGTTGGTTTGAATTAGAGGAATGAAGGTGGTGCTTATGCAAAATGTACCTGACATGGAATTTCTCTTTAGGAAATTCCTCATGAATTCTGTTTAGGATATGTAGTGATCTGTTAGTAGGTGCCACTTGTATAGCCCAGCTAAATAATGTTAACTGGCAGTGGCTTGGAGGTGGTTAAAAATACCAAATTACCTACAGAAAATAGCATTTCAAGTCATGTCAGGTTTTATAGCTTGCTAAATTATTAATTAATCAGCTGATGAGAAACTGAAGTAGCTTCTATTAAAACTTACAAAAGTCTGGTTAAATTTCAGGTGGTATTTACTGTTCTTTCCATGCCATCTGGACTAAATGACGATTATTGTCCCCTTAGTTAACTGCGTGGGGAGTAATGGCAAATTTTAATGCATGGGACCTACCATCATAATTAATCCAGTTAGTTAATTTGAGCCTTCTCTTTTCAATCTGCGATGGAATTATTTTTCATTTCCGTGATCCATTTGAAAGTTCAGTGTGTAAGCACAGAAATGTTTTAAGGATCACGTCTCTTCTTTTCGAAGGATTTATGCTTTGGGATTGAAAGGGAATAATACCCCTTCGTTAAATCTACCTGTTGGCTCATCTGTGCTGGCCACTGAGCCACATGCAATATTAATAACACTTATAAAATTTCCTCTCCCTCAGTCCAGGTTTAATTTTGCATTTTTTTTTTCCCCTTGGGAATAGCATGACCTTTCTGTTTCTTTTTTTTCCTGCCGTTCCACCTGGTGAGCCCTGAGCGTCCCTTCCCCCTCCACTCCTACCCTCCACTGCGATTTGGGCAGCCAGGGAGAACAGTTTCCCATCAGTTTTGTGCATGCAGGTTCCTGCAGCAATGGCCCCTTGGAATGTACTGTTGCTGATTTCTCCTGCTCTTGCTTCTTGTGGAGAAAATTGCCAGCAGTACCTTGTGAGGTCTGCCATTGGTGGTTTGTGGTTTTTTAGCAGTACGTGTAACAAGTGCTGGGTTTTAACTTGAGTTTCTCCTGCCTTGCAATACCTGTTTTCTTCTTTTATATTAATGAAATCATCTTCATTTCTCACTGTAGTAACCGCTGACTCCATATTTATGTTGGAACTTGATCTAGAGACAAATTTCTTGGCTTGCCACAAGTGGTTCTGACTTGAGTAAGAATCAAATTCATTCTTAGCACTACCTGAAATGCAGTAGTATTTTTTAAAAAATGATATTTCATCCCATAAATTGCTGAACTTTGCATGTGTTAATATTAGCTACCAATATTTTAAGCAATATTTAAGTAATATGTAGCATGAATAGTGACACAAGGAAATACAGACACATCATAGTTTATATGCAGTGTGTACCTGAAAAAAAGGTGTTCTGGGAAGTTTCTCAGGTTTTTATGTTAGATAATTGCAAATGAAAAGCTTCCTAAGCTGCTGTAAAACATTAGAAAAAGTACTTGCTTACTAATTGTTGTTAAAGCAATGCTCAATTTAACTGGAAGGGTTTTAACACTTGTCTGAGTGTGCTAAGTAATTTTAAAGCTCCAATTTGTATACTTCCATTTTTCTTGTGACCATGGTAATTTCAGTATTTTTTTCATTATCAGATACTTAGGAGCCTAAATATATTGGTTTCCTACATGACAGTGTCAGAGAAGGGGTTAAATCCTTACCTGGAATAAATCTTAATTCTTTGAACCCCTTGACTGGCAGTTCCTGTAAACAGAGGTTTAAGGCCTGTGATCAAAATTTGGCCTTTATTTTTACAGCCTTGAAAGAAGTATGTATAACGATTAAAAAAATGTGTAGAATCTAGAAAAGACACAAAAGTGTGTAAAATACTGATAAACTGACAGCGCAGGAAGCCAAAGTGTAATTGAAATCAGAAGTATAGTCCAGTTCATCAATCCCACTTGAAAAGGGTCATTATTTTTTTCTTTACCTCTTTTCCCCACTAATCTTTTCTGACAAGACATTCGGTGTGTAATTTTGAAATATTACAGGAAGAATTTAAATCTAGCAGGTGCTACAGAATTGTGAGTTAGGGAAATCTGTGGTATAAGTAATGCTCGGCCAACTCAGATGAAGGCAGAGTATTCCCTGTAGGGCTGAATCTCCAGATAGTTTTTGGTGCTGACCTCACACATGCATCGACATGAGTTCTCTGGATTTTGTGTGCTGTGAGGACAACTGTGGATTCATGTGGTTAAGCTGCAAGCCAAATTTGCAGTTATCCAGTTAATGTAATTTTCAACTAAAGTATGGAGCCACCTTTACTTTCCCTCCCTTTCCCTGGCTGTGCTGTTGTGTCTGCTTTTGCATGGGACGTGTTGTTTCCTAATCTTTACCCTGAACGTGTTTTGTCGTATCACAAAACGGATGGGAATGCACTTCAGATGACAAATCATTTCTAACAACGAGCAGGATGCATACCAAAGCTTTCATATTCTCAGTTTATTCAGTGTGTGTATTTTCTAGTGATTCTGTATTTGTCTTGAAAAGAATGGTGTTACTAATTTATGGTAAGATGGTTTGATGCCAGTTTGCAGTGTAACACGTGCTTGTGACTTCCTCAAATGATCTGGCTTTAGAGCTCATACTAAAGTTAAAGTTTTTATAAAAATGAATGTGATTGTTGAGATTAAAAAGGCATCAGCTGAAAAAGCTGTGGTTTTCATCATACAAATTAGGTATATTTGAACCTGGTAAATTGAAATGAGATGTAATTTGGCATTTTAATTGATTGGCTTTTGTTCTTACTATGGTATAACCTCACCCTTCCCACTCTCCTGTGTAAACTCTTCCTTTAGAGCTGATGAAGAAGTGAAGTTAGACTTTGGTTTCCTTCTTCTTAGTGAGATACTCAGACTTTGTGTTCCACATAGCAATGTTGGAGGGAAATCACAAGGTGAACGCAGTGGATTTTAATCTTTAATCTTGTTCCTGTCAGTCATTCATAGGGACTTCACCCTGTCCCTGGTCTCTTTTCATGTAGTAGTGTCTGATATAAATGTAAATGCTTTCCTGTGGCACAAAACTGATTGAGGATGACTGGTTCTTTCCTGGCTGCTCCGATCCAGCCATAGTCTCAGGGCAGCAGGAGCTGGAGGAGGAACTGGCCACAGTTCAAGGAATGGGCAGGCTGCAGCAGGCAAGAAGAAAAGGCAGCCAGACCAGCAGGAAGCTGCAGGTGGGTTCAAAGAGACGTGAGTTTATTTTTACCTGTCTGTTAATAAAAACACGGAAAGTAGTGTTACTTATGGGGTGCTTCAGTCTTTAAGAACATAGATTGGAACTGAAAACATTGATAAATTTAATGATCATGTACATAGCCAGAAGATGAGAAATTCCAATGGCATCACACCTCTCTCTTCGTCCTTTCCACTGAAAAATCACAAGGTTCTCTCTGGAGTAATTCCCATGCCTGAAGCCATGTGCATGCTTCAGATGTTAAGGCCATTTTTGGCTTCAGTAAAATCTTTACAAATCTATTTGCTGGTGGAGCTTTACAGAATAATCAGTGCTACTTCATTCAGGTGGACTTCTGGGTAGGTAGTGCTGTACCTTGCATGAAAAAATGGTAACTTTTGTAAGAATTAGGATGTCATTTTCACATTAACAGACCACTGGAAGAATATAATTAGCTAAGTGATACTTCAGAGAACTCTTTAACTGTAGAAATCAGGGGACTAACTAAGGTATCCAAACACAGTTATCCATTAGCTTCTCAGACAGCTGAGGGTGTTTTTAAAGGCTAGCAGATATCTTAAAAAACCTGTGGGAGACTTGGCTTTTCTGTAAGTAATGGCTGGAAACTGAGCAGGCCACTCTAGTCTGCAGCAATCCCACATACTTGCATTTAGACACCTGAATCACGTGCTGAGTTTTGGGATTTTTGATTGAAACTGTGGTTTTAGTAGCAGAATTATCTTACCCATGCTTGCTTCCTTCTGTAAATGAAACTTCCTTCTCATGTTTTGTGTGTAGGAAGAATTCCCCTTCGATGGCAAACAATGCTTCCAAGAACTGAATGTCACCTTGGATAGCACTGACTCAGCTGAAGGAGAAAACATGGGAGGTTGGTGGCCAGAGTACCCTTCACCTAATGCAGGTGTGATAGCGACTAGACAGTTGATTAAAGCATGCACACAGCATCCGCATTTTGTGTCTATTTTTGTTTTCAAATTCAGCTAACAGCCCATTTGTGGTGTATTCTAATCTTTGTTGGATTTTTTTGGCTTGTGTTTTTTTCCTTTTCATTTCCAAGCATGTGCGTGCTGGATGAACTGCCTAGTTCTGGCTCACAAGTACAGCATAAATATGGCTGAGCACTGGAATTGGATGAGCTTTGATGCCCATCAAATATCCCATGTGGCAAGATCATGTGTTTTTTTTAAGTTATGAGTCTTGTTCCTTTGAGTGTGTTTCCAGTTTATATCACAGTTATGTTGCAAACCAGAATTCCATTCCATTTCTGTTTAATTTAAAAATACAATTCTCAGTTTTTAATACTGTGTTTTTGTATCAGTGGTAAAGATTGCAAATACATTTTATTGTTAAGATGGAATATGCTCACTTGCAAATTGTCAGCCCAGACCAGTTTATTAATAATTACTTAAGATATGATCCTGCAAGCACCTGATTAACTTGTGGTTAATGTAACATGAGCCACACTATTGGTTGAGCCACAATAGTGGTGGCTCAATATTAGAATATTTCTGCCAGGACCTCTGAGTTCTTGAACTCTGCAGTTTTATTTTGGTTTTCCAACAGTTAAGGGTACTTTTGCCATCTAAATTTTGGGGAGGTAGTGCCTTAGGTATTTCCACTAGAAATGGGTGAGATCTGATTGTGCCCAACACTGATGAGAACTTTGAATAAAGAGCTGCAACCATTTCTAGACTTGAGGAATTTTGGTAGCCTTGTCTTGAAAGAATTTTTCTTCTTTGACCTGAGTAGGTTTACGAAGTGTGGTTGAAGAGTTGGAATTGGAAAGAAACCAACTGCAGGAACAAATACTTTTTCTGGAAGAGCGTTGTCAGGATTTGGAAGACAGATTTCAGCTTCAAGGTAGAATGGAGGCTCTCCAGGTGAGCTTTAGAGTTGTGTAAACCTTTTGTTGCAAGAGAATCATTCTCAGTTTATGTTCTTTATATCATAGTCTACAGTAAGCCAAAACCATCAATTTGCGGCTGACAAAAAATGGCAGAAGCCTAAGTTACAGTCATTAATGATTTTGTCACACAGTGTGCACATCCTGCATATAATATGCTTTGAGGTGGAAGCCTGTTGCTTTTGTTCAGCATGTGGAGAATTATGATTAGGATTAAGCTTTATTTGTTTTAGAAACATAGTAAAAGACAACATGATTTTCATAATTCTTTGTGGAGGTCTTTGCCAGAAGGTCCAGAATTAGATTTTGGTTACGACTGGCTTAAGTCTCCCTCTTCTTACATCCCTCAAGTTTCTTTTCTGGATATGTGTGTATTTAATACTTCTTATATATATATATATATGCTCATTTATACATTCTTCTTTGCAAAAGAAACTGTGTATAGAAAAATGATTAATAATTTTATATATATATATATATATATATATATATATATACATACACTCTGAC